>PISX010006641.1:19454-95858 GCA_004024625.1 Mellivora capensis | reverse complement strand
GACATCCTTCTTCACAAGGGATGCATTCTTCATAGTCTGGGTCTTGAACTTCACCTATGTAGGAAGAGTGAGAAATAGGATTCATTTTTGCTGAGTAGAGATGCGTTCATTGCTATGAAAATATGTTGGTGTATAACTTATTTTCTGCCCTTTCCTTTTCTCAGAGACAACAAATTTTAATTCTTTTAGCTGTTTCTTTATTTTTACCTTCAGATGTCTAAATGACATGATTATGATGCTACCTCCCTCTTGATTTTATTCTTAGGCATTATCTGTAGTGGTAAACACTAGTTTTGTTTCACCACTATTCCAACAGACATAGGCATACTTTTCATCCTCCCAAATGATAAATTTTACTTGATTAATATTCAGTATTTATAATGTTTGTAGTATTTATAGTATGATTATACTATTATTATTCATATTTTGATGATATTTGGGCTCTTGTATACCTTTTTGTTTTCTCTTATGCTGCTATTTTTCTGGCTTCCTTATTTATTTTTACAGTACCTGTCCTTAATTCATCCTCAACAGTACAAGTAGAAATCTCCCAGCTCTTGCATTAGTTTATTTTGTTTGCTTATTTTTATTTTTTTATTGTGTTATGTTAGTCACTATACAGCATTAATTTTTGATGTAGTGTTCCAAGATTCATTGTTTATGTATAACACCCAGTGCTCCATGCAGTATGTGTCCTCCTTAATACTCACCACCAGGCTCGGGGTGCCTGGGTGGCTCAGTGGGCTAAAGCCTCTGCCTTCAGCTCAGATCATGATCCCAGGGTCCTGGGATCGAGCCCCACATCGGGCTCTCTGCTCAGCAGGGACCCTGCTTCCCCCCCCCGCCCCGACTGCTTCTCTGCCTACTTGTGATCTGTCAAATAAATAAATAAAAAATCTTAAAAAAAAAATACTCACCACCAGGCTCACCTGTCTCTCCACCTCCTCCCCTCTTAAATCCTCAGTTTGTTTCTCAGAGTCCACAGTCTCTCATGCTTCATCTCCCTCTTCAATTGCTCCCACTTCACTTTTCATTTTCTTCTCCTCATGTCCTTCATGTTATTCCTTATGTTCCACAAGTAAGTGAAACCATATGATAATTGACTCTCTCTGCTTGACTTATTTCACTCAGCATAATCTCTTCCAGTCTCGTCCATGCTGATACAAAAGTTGGGTATTCATCCTTTCTGATAGAGGCATAATACTCCATTTTATACATGGACCATATCTTCTTTATCCATTTGTCTATTGAAGGGCATCTTGGTTCTTTCCACAGTTTGGTGACTGTGGCCATTGCTGCTATGAACATTGGGGTACAGATGGCCCTTCTTTTCACTACATCTGTATCTTTGGGGTAAATACCCAGTAGTGCAATTGCCAGGTCATAGGATAGCTCCATTTTTAATTTTTTGAGAATTCTCTACACTGTTTTCCAAAATGACTGCACCAACTTGCATTCCCACCAACAGTGCAAGAGGGTTCCCCTTTCTCCACATCCTCTCCAACACTTGTTTCTTGCCTTGTTAATCTTTGTGATTCTAACTGGTGTAAGAATCAAATAAATAATAAATAAATAATAATATAAATAATAAATCAAATTTATTTTTATTTGAATTTCCCAGATGGCTAATGATGATGGACATTTTTTCATGTGTCTGCTGGCCGTTTGCATGTCTTCTTTGGAGAAGTGTCTGTTCATGTCTTCTGCCCATTTTTGGACTTGATTATCTGTTTTTGGGTATTGAGTTTGAGAAGTCCTTTATAGATCTTGGATATCAGCCCTTTGTCTGTAGTGTCATTTGCGAATATCTTCTCCCATTCCGTGGGTTGCCTTTTTGTTTTGTTGACTGTTTCCTTTGTATTTGTATCTTTTTACTGTCATCCTGAGGATTCCTTTCATCCCTCTCTTCCTTTGATGCCCCATTTTCTGGACCTTATATCTTCTAATTTCTTGTTCTATTTTTTGGTGGAACGTAACCTTTACAAGTAATTTTCCCAAGAGAGGATGCATGGGAGGTAAAGTTTTAGAAAATTAGCATGATTGAAAATACTCTTTTTTTAACCCTCACACATGACTCATGGCTTGACAGAATTTAGGATTGAAAAGAGAAATGATTTCTTTTCTCAAAAGTTTGAAGTTTTTGTTCCATTTTTATGTTTTAGTTTCCAGTATTGTTGAGAAGTTGTCATTCTGATAGCCAATCCTTCTTGTATGACCTGCTTTTTTACTCATAGGAGTTTTTAGGGTTTTTCTTTTGCCGAAAAAAGAAATCTATTTTCCAAATTCTTACAATGATGTGCCTTGGTGTGTGTCTTTTAAAAATCCGTTACACTGTACATGCAGAAGGCTTGTTCAATCTGGAAATTCATGCCTTTCAGTTCTGGGGTAATTTTCTGAATTATTTCTTTGTTAATGCTCTCTATGCTGTTTTTGCTGTTTACTCTTTAAAAACTTATATTATTTGAATTCCTGGGTTGACCCTGAATTTTTCTTCCCTCTTCTCCTTTTTCTACTTTTACTTTTTATTTTAGTTCTACTGTCTCAGCAATTTTAAAGTTTTTTTTAAACCTTTCTATCCCTCTTCATTTCCATTCTTCTATAATTGATTTTTGAAAACTTTTTGAAAAAATTTTTAAAAGATTTTACTTATTCAGTTGAGAGAGAGAGAGAACAAGCAGGGGTGAGGTAGAGGTACAGAGAGTGAGAGAGAGAAGCAGATTCCCCGCTGAGCAAGGGAGCTTGATGGAGGGTTTGATCCCAGGACCTGGAGATCATGACCTGAGCTGAAGGCAGATGCTTAACTGACTGAGCCACCCAGGTGCCCTATAGTTGTTTTTAAAGATTTATTTATTTGAGACAAAGAGAGCTCCCCACCCCCACCACTCATCTGTGTACATAAATTGGGGGAGGGCAGAGGGAGAGAATCTCAGACTCTCCACTGAGCATGAAGCCCAGTGTGGGGCTTGATCTCATTATCCATGAGATCATGACTTGAACCATAACCTACAGTCTGATGCTTAATCACCTGAGCCACCCAGGTGTTCCCCCCATTTCTTCTATAATTTTAAAAAAAAGTTTCCAAGATCACATTTTTATTTTCTGAGCATTTCTTAATGTATTTTTTAAATTATGTGTTTCAGGTATACAGTATAATTTGATATCTGTATATACCACAAAGTGATCACTCTCAAAATCCAGTTACCATCCATCACCCTATAGTTGGCCCCCTTCAGCCCTTTCTCCCAGCCCATACCCTCTTCTCTCTGGTAACCATGAGTCTGTTCTCCGTATCTATCAGTTTGTTTTGTTTCTTAGATTCTACATATGAGTGAAATCATATGGTATTTGTCTTTCTCCTGGTTTATTCCACTAGTGTAATACCCTCATGGCCCATCCATATTGTAAATGGCAACATTTTATTCTTTTTTTTAATGGATCAACTTTATCCATTCATCTACTGGTGAACATTTGGCTTGTTTCAGGTTTTTGGCTGTTAGTAAATGCCATAATGAACACAGGAATTAGTATATCTTTTCAACTTTGTGTTTTCTTATTTTTTGGATAAAAACCCAGTAGTGTTGTAACTGGATCATGTGGTATTTTTATTCTTAATTTTTTTGAGGAATATCCATATGTTTTCCACAGGGACTACATCAAATTACATTCCCATTAACAGTGTACAAGGGTTTCCTTTTCTTTGCATTCTCTCTAACACTTGTGATTTCTTGTCTTTTGATAATAGCCATTCTAATGGGTATAAGGTGGTATCTCATTGTGGTTTTCATTTGTGTTTCCCTAAAAACTAGTGATGCTGAACATCTTTTCATGTGCTTATTGGCTATCAGTTTATCCTCTTTAGATGAGTCTTTAATCCATTTTGAGTTAATTTCTGTGTATGGTACAATGAAGTGGTCCACATTCATTCTTTTGCATGTAGCTCACCAGTTCTCTTGGCACCATTTATCGAAAAGACTCTTTTCTCCTTTGTATGTTCTTGGTTCTTTCATCGTAATCAATTGTCCATATATGCATGGGTCTATTTCTGGGCTCTCAGTTCTGTACTATCAACTTACATGTCTATTTTGTGTTTGTGTGTGTGTGTGTGTGTGTGTGTGTGAGCACCATACTGTTTTGATTACTATAGCCTTGTAGTATAGTTTGAAGTAAGGGAATATGATATCTCCAGCTTTGTTCTTCTTTCTCAAGATAGCTCTAGCTATATAGTATCTTTTGAATGGTGAATTTAGTCCATTTACATATAGAGTAATTATTGGTAAGTATATACTTACTGTCATTTTGATAATTGTCTCCTGGCTGTTTTTGAAGTTCCTCTCTGTTTCTTTTTTCTGTCTCTTCCCTTCTGGTCTGGTGGTCGTCTTTGGTGTTATGTTTAGATTCCTTCCTCATTTTCTTTTGAATATTTACTATGGTTTTTTTTTTCTTTGTGGTTACCACGAGATTCACATATAATATCCCATGTATATAAGAAGTTTTTTAAAGTTGACAGCAACTTAATTTTGAACACATTCCAAAGCTCCACATTTTATAATTTTGATGACATGCATTACATCTTTTAACTTTATGCATCCATAATTATTTTAATTTTAATTAATTTTACTATCTTTGTCTTTTGACCTGAAACTTGCTTTGTAAGTGATGGATTCACTATTCACTACCTTTATCATATCTTTTCCAGTAAGATTAATACTTTCATATGTTTTCATATTATTAGTGTCTTTTCTTTTTAGTTTAGAGAAATGTCCTTACCATTTCTTGTAAAGCTGTTTTAGTGGTGATGATCTCCTTTAGATTTTGCTTATCTGGAAAACTCCTAACCTCTCCTTCATTCTGACTGATAACCTTTGCAAGTAGACAGTTCTTGGTTGGAAATTTTTTTCTTTCAGCACTTTGAATCTGCTACTCCCTTCTGGCCTGTAAGGTTTCCACTGAAAAATTTGCTAATGGGCATATGAGTTTTCCTTGTACATTAAAGAAATTGTTTTTCAGCACCTCTTTTTAGTTCTCTAACTTTAACTCTTACAATTTTAATTATGTATCTTGGTGTGGTTCTCTTTGGGTTCATCTTATTTGGAATTCTCTGGGATTCCTGGGCCTAGATATCTGTTTTCTTCCCCAGATTAGAGAAGTTTCTAACCATTATTTCTTTGAATATTTTTTCTGTGTCTTGTTGTGTCTCTCTATCTTTTTAAAAAAGATTCTATTTATTTTAGAGGGAGAGAGTGCAAGTGAGTTGGGAGAGGAGCAAAGAGGGAGAAGGAGAGAGAATCTGAAGCAGACTCCCCACTCATCACAGAGCCTGATCTCATGACTGTGAGATCATGACCTGAGCCAAAACCAAGAGTTCGGTGCTCAACTGACTGAGTCACCTAGGTTCCCCTTGATGTGTCTCTTTTATCTTTAGTTTTAGAGGTGCTGTTTATCTAGTTCTCAGGTCCTTTTTGGAGGAAAATTATTATGCATGTAGCCATAAAATTATAGTATCTGTAGAAAGAGATGAGTTCAAAGTCTTTTTACACTCCCACCCTGAATCCCCCTTCTTATCTCTTTCCATTAATTTAATAGATTGGATCAGCTTGATTGGTACAGACAGAATAAGTTGGACTATATGCCATGTAACTAGTTTTGACATCAAGATGGTAGATTTTATTCATTAAAAAAATAAGTTCCATTTCTGGGAATATGGAATTGGGTATATAAGTGAACAGACTCTGTCTTTTTAAATCTGCCTTCCCAAATTATTTTTTTAAGATTTAACTCCTATACTACATTAGTGAACATAAATCAGAAAAAGGAATGAGTATCTTAATTATTCTAGAAACATCTTGCAGCTCTTTTTAGCACTAGACCAGGCATAATTCTTATACAGAGCAGAGAAAGTCTGTAGCATTCTTACATGGAAAAGAACAAAAACTGTAAGTCCTGTTTTTTAATCTCCTTCCCGTGTAAGATACAGAGTTGGGCAGTAGCAATAACATATATGATTTATATGACATTCATATTTCCAAGTAGCTTTAGGTAAGCTTATTCTCATCAGTTTCTCACAGCAACCATCTTGGTGCAATTCTCACCCTTTCCCAGACGAAGAATAAAAGGCATAGAGAAATTAGACTGATTTTGCTCAGGGTCTCATGACTAGTAATAGGAAAGGAGAAAATTGTTGGTCAGGACCTTCAAATTCTGATTTTTCTCTCCATTGTACCCCACCCACAAACCCTTGATTCAATATCAATGTCTCTGTGATCAGCTGCATTCTTATGTCTCTGGAATGTGCCTGAAGACCCAAGTAAGGTGTGTGGAGGAAGAGGGAGGAGCAGCCATCGGTGTCCCCACTGGACATACAGTCACACAAAGTCATCCCAGGTGCCAACATTAAAGCCAGGAGGTCAATTCAAATCTCAGAGTGTAGAGTTCCTCATGCTCCCTTCTGGTATAAGACTGGCCCAGAGCAGCCTTACCTTGTCCACACTCCAACTTCTGGCAGGTGTGGTTGCTGGGTATGATGAAGTAGCCATCCATGCATTGTGTGCAGATGTGTGCACTGTGACAAAGTTCACAGTTGTCTGAGCAGGGCAGGCAGGTGTGCCCCTCGGCAGGGTAGTAGCCTGCTGGACAGCTCTCCCAACACTCCCCCTGATATAGGAAGCGCTCCTGGCCGTGCTTATCTGAACAGATGGAGGGGCAGCAAAAAAGAAGAAAAAGGTACAAAATTAACCATGAAGCTAATATAACCTAAGATTTAAAAAAAAAATTTTTTTTAAAGAAAGATGTAACTGAGTATTTTGGCTGCTAGGGGACCAGGAGTATAAGAATGCATTTAATGAAAAGTTCCAGATCTATATGCTTATAGTTGAGAAGTTTTCATTGCAGGGAATAATTTTTGAATATTTTGTACATTTGAGTGAGTCAGGACTACCACCTGGGATGTCGCTGCAAAAGCAGAAGCCACACTCTGTGAGTAACTATGAATCAGAAAGTGTTTAACTTTCCCAAGGGCTCCATTTGGTTTCTGTGGAGGCTCTGAGACTTGGGAGCTATAGAGATCCTATGAGAATAAACAAATGCTTCCTGATAGAACAGTTTCTGTGAGAGTCCCGACTTTTAGAATGATTTTGAATTCAGTTATCAAAATCACACACTTGTATTAACTGTCCAAAAGTCTGAATTTTTGCATGGCTGCCAGTTCCTACGATGGCAGCGTAGGATGACAGTCACCTTTTTGGTGACTAAATGGATTTTTGGGAGTCCTGAGCTTCGGTCAACATTGGAGTCTGCATGGAAAGAATTAGCAGTATGTCTAATGTGAGACTACGGGAAGTTGCTTTTGGAGGGAATAGAAAATTCGAACCAATTATAAACTCACACTGAATGACAAAGGGTTAGAATCAGTTTATATACACATAAAACAAGATGAACGAACTGTGCCTAGAGGTCCCCTGCCCTCGCCCTCCTGGAGTTTTTGTGCTGAGTGTGTGTAGGGATCTGTCTTCTCTGGACCAAGTCTCCCATATGCTCCTGCTTCTGCAGAACAGCTGACCTGTGTTTCCCAAAATAACTGGGGCTAGTGTTCACTTGTGATATTCTATGTGGAGATCCAGAACCATTGACCTTCAAGGTGCAAGGCTACTGAATCTGTGGATAAAGATATCACTCACCCCATGTTGCAAGAGCAGAATCTTAACATCAGTGTAGTAGTCCTTGCCAACATTCAAGTAGTTCTGTGTCCCTAAACTTGGCACTCTCAAATGATCTAACCCGGTGTTTGGTCCTTAACTAAATCCCTAGTTCTAATCCATTTTAAAAATCACACCCTTGGATTATGGGCTCTGAAGCTACATCTTTAGTGTTTGTGATTTCCAACTGGAAGTCTGCTGGTTGCCATGGGACAAAGGCAATAAAGAGGACTTCCCTAGGGAGGTGCAACAAAGTGTCAGCCCTCTCCAAGTTTGAGTTGGAAGAACATTCTCCTTTAAGGGAAGGAGAGTGTTTGGGAGGATGTAATGTGCATTTGGGGATTCTATAGCTGTAGGTTGATAGGGAGCCCAAACCCCTGACCTGGTGGAACGTGGGATCTTGACACCACAAAAAGGTGAACATTCCAAGCTATGTTCTTCTCAGACACCTAATGAAACTCTAGAAAACCCCATTTCCACCAAGACTCATTCAGAAAAGATCCTGTTTTTCAGAGGGCCAAACTTCTGAGATATAGTTAGAAAGATCTGAGGAGAACAGTGAGAAGTTACTCCCTCCTCCATTCAGCAGTTGCTGTCCGTCCCCTACGCTCTCACATGACATCACCTCAGGATCCAGAGGCTTGGGGACAGCCTGGCATATACTGAGTTCTAAATACATATTTGTTGTATGAATGATCGAGTGGCTAAGTGCATTAATATTTAGCAATATTCCCATTTTTCTAACGTAACCGACTGGGTCAATAATCCAAAAATAAAAAACCCAGAGGAAATGTTCTCCAATCCCATTTGTATTGTTCAGACATGGCTTTATTATTTGAACCACTTTGGGTATTGCCATTTGAGTTAAAAAAAAAAAACAACAACAAACAAACAGATTTGGATGGTCTTAATATTTAAAATACACAGACCCTGTAAAGGAGTTAACTTAGATGCCTTGATCATGGGCAGATTTTCCCACAGGTTTGGTTTAGAATTACCCCAAGATGTGCTCAAATATCTAATAGCCTGGGTAGTATGCCAGCTCACTTAGTTTTCACTGGTAATTTGGATGTTCCACGGATTTAAATTACCATGCATACATTTTTGGCTACTTGACTAGAGTCTCAGAATTTAAATTATTTAAATTATTGTGACAATATGTAAGAGAAGCTGGTTCTAGTAACAGAAGGGCTGATATTTTTGTTAGGTGCAAACCTTTCATGTGATAATATGAAACAAGAGTGAAATTGCAAGAAACTCCGAGATTGGCTTTCATTTATATTTAAGAGCAATTGGCTGTTTCCAGCGCAGCTAATTTCATTAGAAGAGAATGTGGACTCATGTGAAGATGGCTGAGGGAACCCCCGGGTAGCTCAGTCAGTTAAGTGTTTGCCTTCAACTCAGGTCAAGACCCAGGGTCCTGGGATTGAGTCTCAGGATGCACTCCCTGCTCAGCGGGAGGTCTGCTTCCCCCCTCCCCTCTGCACCTACCCCCTGCTCATGCTCTCTCTCTCTCTCTCTCTCAAAGAAATAAATAAAATCATAATCTTAAAAAAAAAAAAAAAGAAAGGCTGAGAGATTCTGAAAATAAACTTTATAAAGTTTACTTCAACATTTTTCTTACTGTAGCTGTTGTGTGACTGGTCGAATTTAGTTTTGGGTCCAGTGTTGTAGAAGACAAATCTGGACAAGAACATGAGAATCTTCACTCCCAGGGCTGGAGGTCTGTATTTCCAAAAAGGATTCAGACCTAAATCTTAACAAGATTACGATTAAGCAAAGGCGAAATTTCTGTGAACTGCTGGGAGGCACTCATGTGTGTAGGTGGCAACCTGTAGCCAGAGGATTTCAGCCTTTTAATTTTTCTAAACAATTTTATTTATGTATTTATTTGAAAGAGAGAGAGTGAGCAAGGGGAGGAGCAGAGGGGGAGGGAGAGGAAGGGGAAGGAATTTCAAGCAGACTCTGTGCCCAACGTGGATCCTGTCACAGGGCTTGAGCCCACAACTCCGAGATCATGACCTGAGCCAAAACCAAGAGTTAGAGGCCCGACTGACTGAGCCACCTAAGCATCCCTCAGAATCAAAGCCTGTAGATATGGAACTGCCTCAGGTCAGGGATCCCTTGTCTTTACCACCGTTTCCTGTATTGGCCGTGCTCAGATATGTCTTAGAGACAGCATGCTCTTCAGAGGAGGGAAATCAGAGCCTGCTCAACAAGCCCTCTCTGGCAAGGCTTTCCTGCTCACGAGAGCTGAAGGTGATGTTTCTTCTCTGACTTGTAGGAGGATTCCTTCCTTCCTTTGGTCTTTAATATTTTCTTGTGTTTATAATCCATTATTACCACGGATCCCTCTGTTAGGCTGTCAACTCCTTGAAGGCAAGCATCATACAATCGTTTATTATCTTGTCCCATGACCACTATGTGTAGTAACTTCCACAGGTGAAATTTTATTAAGATAGGGAGTAAACATAGACTTTTAAACAAAAAATAGAGAAGTGTCAAAGCATCTTTTGTGTGGATTGGCTCAAGTAACTGTAGGATGCGTAGAACATTCTAGACATTTGTTCAGTATTCAAGGGAATCCTTAATTTTGGACTATGTGTGAAGTGTCAGTGTGTTTTAAATGTGAAAGGGAATTTTTTAGATGCTGTCTTGTCTATGTGTCACCCCCAGCACCATTTTTTTTTTTTAATTAACAGGGAGAGACTCAAAGAGGTAAAGAAACAGGATTAATGTCTTCTAGTTCATTTAGTCACAAAGCAGGAACTAGAACCCAGTTACCCTGGTTGCTGGTACTGACCTGCTACTGAACCATTCATTTATTCAGTTACACTGTGCATGCTGCGTGCTGTCCCAGTGCTCAAAGCTAGTGCTCAGGTAGAAACCATTCACTGCTTTATAGAACATGGAGTCTTACGGACAAGATAGCTATCGAGATTGAGGATGCCTGTAAAGTGGTAAGCAGAAGCTCCAAGGATGTACGTATAGAAAGGTCCCATCTGAGACAAGGAAATTGGGACAGCCCTCATTGAGGAAATGATGTTGAAACCTACAAAATAAATAGAGGTCAGGCAGATAACAAGTGAGGAACATCTCCAGTGAAGTCTTTGAGCAGCTAGGGAAATTCGCATGCCCACAGGAGGAAGTAGCTACAAACAATAACTGGTGGTAGTAGTGGTGATAGTAAGGGCAGTATTGAATATATACTGAGTACTTCTTATGTGCCCAGCCCTGTTTAAGTGCTTTGTTATTTTATCTCATTTAACCTCATTTTATTTTCATAATCTTAAAAGTAGAAAACCATTATCATCATCTTATAGATGAGGAAGGAAACAGAAGCAGCAGACCAGAGAGAAAATTTGACATAGATCTACCTTGTTTACATGACAAACACAAAGAAACAATTTTAGTTTACACAAAGAAATGTGTTATCTCCCATTTTCCTACAAATGCATGATACTCTCAATTCGGTCTTCATTTTTCTTGGTTATATTACAAGGAAGAATAAAGATAAATAGTTCTCTTCCACCAGAAAAACAAACAAACAAACAAACAAACAAACATGTGAGCATGATGGTGGTGGTAACTGATGGCCTTGGGATCCGTGAGACAACAGGGAGTGGTTGGGAGAGCAGCCTCCTCTGATCTCCCGTCAGTCATTTGGGAATATAGGCCAAGTGGTGCCCAGTGTTGTGCTCCAAGTTTTCAGAGAAAACAAACCAAAACAAAACCAATCAACCAAACAAAACAAACCACCAAATTTTCTTTGAAATTTCCCAATTTTTAAATTTGGCTGAAATGTTAAAAGGTCAAATAAAATACAAATCTGGCCCACATGAGGTAAAGGTGGGGGACAGACATGAGGGGAAGTTGGAAAGGAGTCAAGGGTCAAACTGCAGAGGACCTTTGATATCATGGAATATAATCCAATGACAGCAGAAACTTGAACTGTTAAAGCTGAGATAAAACAATTTTTTTTGTTGAAAAAATTCCTTTGTTCCTACAGTAGGGCTCTGACAACTTCTAAATAAAATAGCTCAGGGCTGAGGAGACCTTGACACAGCCTCTATTTCAATATTTCTCTTGAAGACTGAATGTGTCTCCCTTAACATCCTCATTTTTCACTTTCACCTCAACAAATCTTAGCTTTCCTGACGTTCTCATGTCTGACATCATGTCTGAATGACCTTTCTCCTTCGGAAAGACATCTCTTAGCTTCTCTCTCATCTCCTTAGGGACAGTGAGTCTGTGTCTACGATAATGTGAATTCGTTTCCTGACAAGAAGCAGAAACTTCAAGGTTGTATACAGTCTCCAGTGAACAGCTTTCTAAGATCAACCCCTTGTCCCCAGAGTTGAAGCTTCTGAGTCAAACCAGGGGGAGAACAGGTTTAAACAAAGGAAGAAGAGAAGAGCCAGATTTCCTCACCTACTCCACAGGAAGTACAGTTGGAAGGCTCATTTCCTTGGCATTCTTGGCAGGTGTGGTGGCATAGATGACATTGGTTCTGAAACTCAAATTTCCCTGAGGGACATTTGAAAACGCAGCGGCCATTGTCAAAAGTCCTAGAGGAAGAGCAGATTTCAGAGTTTGTAAGAGTGACTTTCTGGAACGGCTCTAAGTATGAGAACATGTGGCATTCATGTTTCACTGCACAGACTTGGTTTCATTGTTCCAGAAACAAGGGGGATGTCTGGGATTGATCATCTTAGAACATGTGGGATATTAGTCACGTACCCATCCTTGGCCCAAGGTTTGGACCCAACAGCAGGCATGCCAGAAACTGGCTCAGGATGCAGTCTTGAGTCTGGTTCCAAATAAGCTAACCGGTGCCTGCAGGGATTAAACCCATACTGTGGGCCCCAGCCAAACACAGTCAACAGTCACATGGAGGTCTTAAAATTTTCAAGACACTAAATGGGCTCCTGCATCCAGAGGCCTTGGAGAAAATACTCTTCCTTTAGTTATCAGCATGTGCACACTTTATAAGGGAAATGTCAATATTAAGGGCTCTCAGAGGGGTGGAACAAAGCATGGTCCCATAGCTTACGTGCTACTTATAAACTTGATCTATGCACAAGGCAAAGTAATCGATAAACTCTGATTTTGTGTGCCATTTTTGCAAGGGCTTCCTGATGCCTAATGTACCAGCTTTTTTTTCATCTTGTTTGCAAACACCTACATGGGCACCACGAATGAGTTAGAATGGGGGCTTCTAAAACCTTTGATTTTATACACATAAAATACATATCATAATGTCACTGTTAATATTTTTATAGTTTTGCTTCTTTTCTTCCTTCGCAAAGTAATCCCAAGAGCAAATAGGATGAAGTAAATCGTATCCAAAAATTTTGCTCAGAAAAATACAAAATGTTTAGCAAGCACAAGAGTCAGATAGGTAATGTGGATTGATGAAGTGAGCGGCGGGGTCCGCCTCCAGAGTTTCTAAATCAGTAAGTCTTTGGGGGAGAGAGCTGAGAATTTGTATTTGTTAAGTTCCTGGGCGATGCTCATGCTGCTGGTCTAGGGAACACAGTTTGAGAGCTGCTGTTCTGCCTTCTGCTCACTGGTAGTATGGATTACTGTGGAATTTGCTAAATGAGTCCTAAGTTAACACAGGTGGTGTCCAATTGGATCAATTCAAGTTTCTTCACAGCAGTAGTTACTGTCTCAGTTGTGAGGTTAACTCACCATGCAGCACACACTTATCCCCGATGGTATAACATTGGCATCTCCGCCGGAGAGAGTGGAGGGCCTGTCAGCAAAGGTAGGGCTCCTTTCTCCCTCTGCTTCTTCTCTCCCTCCAAGCCAGACATCCCGTGGAAGGGCAGGCGTAGGCCTGGGGTGCACTGGCGTGTCTAAATCCCACTGTTTCCACAGCTAGAGCCAGCCCTGAGCTGGGGATGGGCCATTTCAGTCACAGGGTTGTGGAGGTTGGCAGGGGAGCAGGGCAACCTGAGTAGGGTGTTGCTTGAGATCTTTGATCTCGTCTCCACACCCTGAAACTCTGTGTCATTTGCATCTGTTGGCAACAGTGGGATTAACACCAACATCATAAGACAGACAGCCATCTCGTTCTTGCATTCTCTGCATTCGGGTTCTGGTCACCATACTGAGCACCGCTGGAGTGAACAAGGCCTGTGGCCCACTGCAGGGCATGGAGTCCCAGCCCTGAGCAGACATATGCACATCTGGTTGTCCATGTCAAAACAGATCCCCTGTGCCATGATGTCTGATGAGAAGGCTGCGCTCCCAGCCCAGACTGTCAGTTGATGGCACTAATGCCAACTGGGAATATCCCAGCCCCACCCTGGCTCTGGCATCTGAGCTAGATTTTCAAGGAATCATTTGGATGTGACTAGTTAAAAACCCAAAACATCCCTTTAAGAAAAACTGTGTAAGAGCTTTCTGAGGTTTTTAAACAAGGAAGCTACTAGATACTCTGCAGAAGGGAGAATGGGAATGTTTATTAGTGAGGGTTCTTTTTTTTTCTTCCTTCTAAATTCAGTTGCAAAGGGAATGAAAAGTATGTCATCATTTTTGCCTTTTATAGAAAGAGATGATGAATTTATTTAGGGGGAAGTAATTTCTCTTGGGAGGAGTGATCTAATACTCTCAATGATGGGACCCATTTAGAAGGATCCAGAAAGTGGGGGCAGCAGACTTGGGGGTGAAGCCCATGGTGTGATACTTTCATGTTTATATATGCGTGGAGCAGCCTTTCTGACTTGAGTGCTTAATTTTAAGAAAGTACCAAGCACATAATGGTACTTTAAACCACCTCCCTTCATATCTACCCTAAGGAAAGTGAAGGTGAGTACAGTTTTTTGTAAGAATGTGACTCTTTCTAGAGATCAAAACAGAGAAGGAAAACAGTCATGTTTAGGTAAAGGCACTGAATCACACCATCTCCTGCATGCCCATCTCCTTCAAGGAAAACTGCTAAGGAACTTGAGAAAAGAACCAGCTCAGGTGGCTCAGATTTCCACTGACACTAACAAATTTTCCCTAATGGAGGAGAACAGATAACCTTGCTCTGGGCTCCGTGGAGCTGAAGACAATTTCCTGTAAAGCCAACTCAAGTCCTTTCTAGGACCGCCCGTCACCCACTCTACATGTCTGAGACAACTGGGCAAGCTAATCTCTGCAGGGAAGGCATTTCTTCCCCAACTGATGCGTGCTTTTAGCCTTTTCATAATCAGCGAACCATTCCAGGTCCAACAGGGCTTATGGAAAGAAAGAAGTCGGCAGAACCAAGTGTTAGCTGGGCAGAGGTAATGTTCTCCATATTGGCACTACATTTTCTGACATCCCAGTGTGTGTGTGTGTGTGTGTGATACTAACTAGAAGAGATGAGATGGTAAATCAGGGTTAGTGGATCCTCTGCTGATTGTTGGTTTGGCCCAAGTACGTCATCACAAGGGCATTTAATGTAATTTCTTGGTACTTTAATTTTTTTTTTCTTAAGATTTTATTTACTTGAGAGGGAGAGAGAGTGAACAGGGGCGAGGGGCAGAGGGAGAGGGAGATAATGTTAAAACAAGATGAAATCTGGCAAAAAGTCTCCTCCCCCTCGAATTCATTGAAACAGATCAAATAAAGCATTTGAGGGTGGGTCAGAACAGAGGGAACTTTTAATGTTTTTAATTGGTTCATTGACTCTATGACTCCTTCAGAACTGGGTTGGGAAGCCAGCTTGGGCCAGGAGGACCAGAAGGGCCAAAAGGGCCATGAGGACCATGAGGACCATGGCACTGAGGGCTCTGCTTGTTAGATAGCAGTGCCAAAGGAGGCTCTTTTTGCCTCCAAGTTTTCAATCCTTTCTAAGGAGGTAATGGAAATATAAAGAGATAACTAGAATACAAAGAGAGGGCTTCCTAAAGTTTGCTTTTCTGTATAACAAGTTTGGGGTTATGTTATTTTTAAAAACTTTACTAAGGAAAAAAAATTATATAAAATAAACACATATACAAGACATAACAGTACCCTTTCCTCTGTATTCATCTCTCAGCTGCAACAATTTCACTACATGGCCAATCTTATTTATATCCCCATCGGTTTACTTCCCTCCCATATCATTTTGAAGCAAACCTATAACTTAAATATGAATACTTCTCTCCTAGATAAAAACTCCTTTGAGGGGCACCTGGGTGGCTCATTCGGGCATCTGTCTTCAGCTCAGGTCATGATCTCAGGGTCCCGGGATCAAGCCCTGCCTTAGGCCCCCTGCTTAGTGGGGAGTCTGCTTCACGTTCTCCCTCTGCTCCTCCCTCCTGCTCATCTCATGTCTTTTCTTCTCTCTCAAATAAGTAAATAAATAAATCTTTAAAAAAAAAAACAACAAACATCTTTAGGGATTTTTTTTTCTTCCAGGACTAGAGATATCCAAAAGCTTAAGACCAGGAAGAAACTCAGACAGACCAACTGTCCTGGGTATTCTGTTTCTCTCCTTACCCTTGCCTCAGATCCATTTTTTGGGTCATTCTTTGTCCTACCATGTCCTGGAAGTGTGCCAACTAGACCGTACCTCCCCAGGCTCACTCCTCCCATTTGTAAGTGGTGTTTCCCATTGGCCTCCACTTAATTCCAGATGAGGAAAATCACCAGCAGATCTATGGGTGGGAGGAGAGAGAGATTGGGGGTATTTATTCCCCCCCCCCTGGAGCTGTAACTCTCCTTCCTCCTTCCATGGTTCTGGAGTGGCTGTGTCCCCTATAGCTCTACTTTCTGTCAAGCTAGCCTCCCCCTCCCTACCCCTCAGGGTTGCAGCTTTTGCTTCAGGTCTAGAGTGTTAAAGCTGCCCCACTATTGCTGGTCCCTGAGCACTTCACCATCCCTTGACTTTGACTTCCTGAGCTACCTGTGAGAATTCACGGACCTAACTCAGAGCTGGACATAGAGCAGGTGCTCAAGACTGTCTTGAAGGGATCTGATTCCACTCAAGAAAATGCTTTGGAAGATACTTAAGAAAAATACTTTGCTGTCTTTTAAGAACAACTCAGTCAACATCAACATCTTTCCAGATAGTTTTTATCTCCTCATCGTCTCAACCCTGTTCTAGCAAAATGCAGATTAAAAAAAGCCAGGTAGTTCATTGCCATGATATGATGCCCTCTCTTGGACATATTTGCAAGTAATTTTTATCAAGGAAGAGAGATGAGCGACATGGAGTGCTCAGGGAGATGAGAAGAAAACTCTTCCTGGGAAACAAGATTTCTGTAGGAGAACACATGAGTTCAAGATCCATGAGCATGCTTTTCTTTCTTTAAAAGCTAAATCATCGGCTACTTATGCCAGTTGTGCTACCCCAATGTCCCAGGAACTGTATCTCAGATCTTAATGTACCAATGGGCTTCAGCTTTTTTCATGGCTATTTATGGTAGTAGAGTTGTTGTTGTTGTTGTTGTTTCTGACGTTCAATGAGCCTGGGACAATCCTGACTTCTGCAGTATACACCGGATGATGGTAATAGCCATAGTAAATACATGCTAGTAAGTTTCTTTAGTTCAAAGATGTCCAAACAGGCAGTGGGGCTTGACTGTTGATATGGTGAGGAGTTAGGAGAAGCAGGACCCGTATTCAGAATGAGGTCTGTACCTAAGAGTGTGTCTTGAAGCTGCTTGAAAGCAAATCCAATATGTAGAGGCATAGATACCTAAAAGTGACACTTGGAAAATATTGCCACAGTGAGCATTGACAATTCTCAAGACTTCTTTGGTGTCTGTCTCCTTGCCTCCCTCCATCTCCCCCTTCCTTTTTTCTCTTCCTGAGGAAGCTATCTGGACAGCCAAGCCATGATATTGGTTATACACTTTATTATTTCTTAAATCATTACTGTGTGTTGATCACTGGGGCGGGGGGGAATAGGGAGACAAATACAACCACAGTTCCTGCTTGGGGTATTATAGTCTTGAGGAAGAATCAGGTGAAATGACTGTTGTACGAAGCAGAGGTTTTATCTGCCACCGAAGCAGCCTCATCATACTGGTCCGGAGAGATCCTGCTTCCCAGACACTTAGTAGAGCAGTGACGGGGCTACTCACTCAAACACTCAGTCAGCCAACGAGTATTAAGGGCTCCAATCAGAGGAGCGTTGACTAAAAACACAACAGGCTTCCAACGCTCTGTGCTAGGAAATTCTCAGTGTATTAGCAGATTCTCATTCCATTCAGATGCTTGTTATTTCCCCATTCATTCAGCTACCAAACATTTATTGAGTGCCTACTATTTTCCTTGCCCTGTGGTAGGTAATGGAGATACAAAGATGAGTATTTCAAGGGGCTTCTCAAAATACAGCCCCTCTATGGAGAGATAGAGATTTGTAAATTAATGTCTTAAAATGTCACAGGTGCTCATGGAAGTCTATACAGAGCCCAGAGGAACATAAAGAGGAGAAGGTTAATTCTGGGAAGTGGTCAAAATGCCTTCATGGAACGGTTCATCCTCGAACTGACTCTAGAAATATGAGGAGCTATTTGATCGGCAGATGGAGACGATGGGTGCGCAGAAGGGGATGCAGCTGCAGGCATCAAAGACTCATTTTCATCGATGGGAAAGCCCCTCTAGTGTCCAGGAACTGTTTCTTGCACAGGGTGCAGGGCATCATGGGAAGAAGATGCTACAGAGCTGGCTCTATGGCCAGACCATGTAGGGTTTTTGTGTCATGGGAAGGAGTTTGGTTCTTTTTCCTGTAGACCCAAGGGGGTGCCTTTAAGGTGGTAAACACCTCCTCTCCCCATCCTGCCACCCATGGGCTCCCAACCACAGAAGATACTGGGAAACCGCTCACCTTGTGATGGGGCAGTCAGTGCACTCTTCCCGAGTTGGCCCCCAGCACTTGGCACACGAGGCTTCACAGACTTGGCAGTAGCCATGCTCATCAATGTATTCTCCTAGGGGGAAAAAATCCAATTGTTTACCTCATTCCTACATGGCAGTGCTGCCTGGGCTGTCAGTCTGAGAGCAGCCAGATCTCTCTGTGGCTGCCTAAAAGCAATGGAAACAACACGGCGAGGAGACCTTGAATGGCTTCAGTTGCCGGTCCTAAATCCTGACCTTACAATAACAACTGCTCCTCTCCCAAGGGCCTTGGAAGTTGGAACCTCAAAAAATTATGACGCAATGACATAATTTTGGATCTAGTTAACATGTGTTACATATTTTATGAGTAGAGAGAAGCCAAGGGGGGCTTCTCACAGGACCCCTTTCCTGATCCCCTTCTGACTTTTCTGTTAAAGGCTGAAGGTTCTTGGGCCCCAGAGACCCACTTACAGCCTTGGTTCAAGTCAAGCAACAAGCACGACCCACCTACCATTCTGGGAGTATTGCGGTTACTGGTTAAGAAGGGGAGTTGAAGCTTGGCTAACGTTTGACAGATGTGAGCTGCATCTCACCCTGAAAGAGTAACAATGAAGAGATAGCCAGAGAATTCTTCATTTAATTGGAAAGTTTATCTCTCCCAAGGAAAAACACATAGGAGGCCTTTCCACAGAAGCAAGTCTAACCTTACAAACTCCTTATGACCATTTAAGAAATTACTGTCCTACTAAAGATGGTGGAGACAAGCTAACCTCTTTGGAGGTGATAACCTAGTGATAAACCAATGATGGGTCTCTACTCGTTGAATTCAACCCTCTACTCAACGCTATACATGTCCTCCCCTCCTGTTGTCCTAAAAGAAATCGACAAATTTCTTCAGTCTGATCCAAAGAATTACTTGATATTGTTTGGAAATTGATCATGCTCAGAAAATATAGTTTCAGATTTCAGCAGAATCACCCCACCCCCTGTAAGTATGTCTGAACATTGTTGACCTGGGCTTCAGCCAGAATAGTAAGGTACCAGTTACTCACGTATGGTTTAACCAAGCTGTCTTACTGAAACCCTGAGGTTTGCTGCCTGATTTATTATATTTGCTTTGAAGCCCTGGAAACACAGACCTGACTGTTGAGAAATGGAGGAAAGTCTACCCCTCTGCATTGTCCCATAGCCTTAGTGAACTAGTGCAGTTGGAAGAGGTAAACCCACGTACATAATTCTTTCCCTTGCACCAGACCACAAAAATGAAAATGAAGAGTAGGTAGGGTTTGTCTTTTGATGTAGAGGTAGTCTATTAGTTAACTAAAGGGGAAAGGACATATTCAGAGCAGTGCAATTATCTAACATTGGCACACCCTTCCCATCTTAGACTCTGCTCTTCTTTGTCTTCCAGTTGTTGCCGAGGAATTTGATACATGACTTTTAGGATGGAACCATGGTTCTTAGCTCAGGAGTGACTCCCAGGATCCCGAAGCCCGAAACAGTGCATCCCCAGTGGGGGCAAAGAATGTAAACATGCAGTTTGTTCACTGCACAAGGTGACTGCCCCAAGGGTCAAGTGGAGGTAGAAATCCGGCCCAAGTTCATCTCATCAAGCCATGCACTCTGGTGTTTGCTGCCTCTGCCTCTGCAGGAGAGGCCTTTTATGAATTCACACAGAGGTATTAGTTGGATTCTTGGACTAGTTGCATTCTTGGTCATCAGGAAGAAAGCTTGGTTTCCAAAGCAAAAAAAGGCTGGGACTTCTGTCTTGTAGGAGTGGGTGATTTCAAGTTGAGACTGTCTCACTCAATGGAGGCATCATATTTATGTGGCCTTTTATTTATTCAGGTTTCCCATTCCACTTCTTAATTACTGCCCTTGCTGTAATCTCTTCTACTTTTGGCACAGTGTGACCTTTGCCACAACCACCTGAGCAGTAATTAATTATCAGCCCAGTCACTAGCAAGAAAGCGAGCAGAGGATCTAGGACAGACCTGCTAGGAAGAAGTAGGTCTTGCCTACCTTGCCAATGCTAGTCATTTGTGTTTATGGAGTTGGATGGTAGCTACACATCTTTCAAAAGTGTGCCCTGAATGGGACAGCAATGAGGGATGGGTTTCCCAGAGGCTTCTAAACCCAAAGAAAGTGTATTCTAGAGAAATGTAGGATCATAGATTCATTCATTCATTCATTCATTCATTCATTCATTCATCCTTCATTCTGTGGATATTCTTTGAATGTCTAGGTGCTAGGTATTAGGTGAAATTTAGAGATATACAAAATGAAAAGAATCTGCTCTTGGGTTCTCAAAGACTTTTGAGGAGAATGATTTGTAAAGAGATAGTTATAATTCAAATGCTAGCCAGGAGACTTTTTGACTTCTTTGGACAGTCTAGATTGGAACAGAAGAGCAAGGCATACACTGGACTCTGCTAGACCTAGAGGCAAAGGCTCTTAGTTTGCCTTGGCATCCATGCCTGTAGGAACCAACACAGTGACTTGGTTTTCCTAATTCCTGATATCCATCCCACCTTAATCTCCATGGTGTCTTAGATCCACTGCCAGGGTAGGAGTTCAAGCTAAATGCACCTTGCTCTGCTAAATCAAATGCTATTTAGATGGTTCTGGGAGTTATTCCATATCCATGCCCAAAGCGTCCTTTCTAATTACAGAGGATACATGGCTAGGTCAAGCGAGTGTTATTCAGATAGTACTGTGAAAATTTAGAATTCTCTAGATCTCTCATTTGCCTCCTCATTGGCTTCCATAAGCCAGTAGGTGGCACTGATACCTTGGCTTTGAACTTGATCTGCTCAACTGGAATGGCCTTGATTAGTACTCAGAAAGTGCCACTTTAGATACAATCATCATTTGAAATCACCGTGTCTCCGAGATCTCAAATAACCACTCCAGAACACCTTTCTAATGACCCACTAGCTTACCTGCTTGATCACCCTTCCATTCATCTGTCCAGTAGCCCCTTGCATGTCTTACCGAGGCTAGGCCAAAACTTCTTAAGACCCAAGTTCTACTCACTCTTTCTTAGAAGGTGACCTCACTACCTCATTTGCTGATAAGATACTGAGATTCTCTAGGATCCTTTTTCTCAATGCCAAAATCCCTCTCTATCTTTTTTGTGATTGTTCATTTGTATTTTTTTTTGTAATTTTATTTTTTTTCAGTGTTCCAAGATTCATTGTTTATGCACCACACCCAGTGCTCCATGCAATACATGCCCTCCTTAATACCCACCACCAGGCTCACCCAGCCCTCCACCCTTCTCCCCTCCAAAACCCTCAGTTTGTTTCTCAGAGTCCACAGTCTCTCATGGTTCGTCTCCTACTCCGATTTCCCCCAACTCACTTCTCCTCTCCATCTCCCATGTTATTCCTTATGCTCCACAAGTAAGTGAAACCATATGATAATTGACTCTCTCTGCTTGACTTATTTCACTCAGCATAATCTCTTCCATTCCTGTCATGTTGATATAAAGGTTGGGTATTCATCCTTTCTGATGGAGGCATAATACTCCATTGTATATATGGACCCTATCTTCTTTATTCATTCATCCGTTTGAAGGACATCTTGGCTCTTTCCACAGTTTGGCGACTGTGGCCATTGCTGCTATGAGCATTGGGGTAAAGATGGCCCATCTTTTCACTACATCTATATCTTTGGGGTAAATACACAGTAGTGCAATTGCAGGGTCATAGGGTAGCTCTATTTTTAATTTCTTAAGTAATCTCTATGCTGTTTTCCAAAGTGGCTGCACCAACTTGCATTCCCGCCAACAGTGTAAGAGGGTTCCCCTTTCTCCACATCCTCTCCAACACTCGTTGTTTCCTGTCTTGTTGATTTTGGCCATTCTAACTGGTGTCAGGTGGTATCTCAGTGTGGTTTTGATTTGAATCTCCCTGATGGCTAATGATGATGAATATTTTTTCATGTGTCTGATAGCCAGTTTGTATGTCTTTTTTGGAGAAATGTCTCTTCATGTCTTCTGTCCATTTTTTGATATGCTTATCTGTTCTGTGTGTGTTGAGTTTAAGGAGTTCTTTATAGATCTTGTATTATCAGCCTTTTGTCTGTTTACTTGTCTTTTCTCTCTGTGGAAGGTATGTTGCTCCTCGCCATTGTCAGCTGTCCGTCTAGTGCTCTAGACCTTTCTTGAAGATGCTTCTCCCCCAGTCTGTCTTCAATCATTTCCTCACATCTCCCATCATCCTCTGAGCTACAAAAGTTCTCCCTAACCTAAGAACTGCCCAAGCACTTTTCTTCCCTGATAACTGATTCTGAAGACATGTCTTCCCCTCCTATCATTTGGACACAAAATGAAGAAAACCCTCATAACCTTGAAGCTTACATGAGTCAGCATAGGACAGCTAAGCTGTGTACTTCTCTCAAGCCTGCATGCCTCTTAACTTTAGAGCAACTCCTGGCTTTGGAACAGACCAAATAGAGGGACTTGTCCTGATTTCCATAATTATGTAGATGTCCAATTACTTACATAAACAACTGTCCCCAGCCCCAGCCCTTCGAGGCCCAAGTTTTCCACTGCACATTTGAAACCCAAAAAAGGCAGATTCCAAGGACATAGTGAAGTTGCCTTTTTGGGGGGGGGGGGTTGCTGGAGCAGCAAATTCTTGTCATCTGTCTTCATTGCACAATGAAGCTAAATGTTTATGACAGGCGTGATATACAAAATTCTTGGAAAAAAACACTTTTAGCACAGACTTCAAGGGCCAGTATTTTGTTTTCCACTTCATCCTACAAGCTCTTCCTTCTGGTGTCTTCATCTATTGTTCAGTCCAAGTTATCTTTCTACTGTGATCAAAAAAAATTCACTCCTTTCTCATCCCATCCCATAATAGTTCAAAGGACATGGAGGAAATGATGTCTCATGGGGAAAGAGGTGATGTCCCCAAAACTGAAGACACAGTTTAAGAATTAGTACTTGTCCACTGAAAAAATTTACGAGTAAGTGGCTTGCTGTGCCTGTTTCTCCTCTTGATAACATTGCACAACATGTTTGTGTTTGCAAATCTAAGTCCAAACATGATCACAACTCATTATAGTAATAATTTTTAGGCAGACATGACCAGGAGAACTTCCATTTCTCCTGAAGAAATGCTAGGCTTTCTTTTGTACTTTGTAATATCCTTTTTGGATTAGGGCCAAATATGTTGTAATATTTGGGCAAATATATATGTGTGTGTACACACACACACACACACACACAAATGAATAAACACAGAAGTAGATAATAATATTAGTGGGGAACAACTTTTTAGCAAGGGTGATTAATAAGCGAAAATGGGAAGAAGATCTGATGAGAAATCAGCCATGTGGTTTTGATCTGGTGATTTCAGTGAGCCACCTTGGGATACTGAATTACCTGTAGGCTTCTGTGTATGTGTTTTCTCACTCAGATGCCCGGAATCACAGAGTGTGACTTTCCTGAGTGACTCTACAGCCACAGGTGCTAATCAAGTAACACTATTTCTTTGCAAGGATGCCAATACCTAGTTTCCAACTTAAGATACTGCTGTGTGAAAACAGTTCTCATGAAAAGAAATCCATGCATTTATTACTTTTCACCAGCTATAATAAATACTCAGTAGTACTTTCAAGTTATATACTAATGAAATAATTCAGTTTTTAAAGCCTTGTTGAGTGTGACATTTTACAGCAAGGCTCAAAATATGAGGCCATAAAGGAGACCACAGAAGCTTTACTTATAAGTCTACACAATTATTTAGCCTTAAAAAGGAAGGAAATTCTGACATGTGCAGCAACATGGATGAATCTTGAAAATGTTACGCTAAGTGATGTAAACCTGTCCCAAAAGAACAAACATTGTATAATTCCATTTATATAAGTTGCATGGAGTAATCAGATTCAGAGGGACAGAAAGTAGAATGGGGGTTGGTAGGGGCTAAGGGGAGGGGGAGAATGGAGTTGTTGCTTAATGGGTACATGGTTTCGGTTGGAGAAAATGGAAAAGTTCTGGAGACAGAGGAATGGTGGTGTTGGTTTCATTATGATGTCAATGCAATTAATGGCACAAAACTACACACTAATAATGGTTAAAACAGTAAATTTTATCTCTTATGTATATCCCCCCTCCCCCGCAACACACACTCCTAAGTCTGCACACTGAGTTTGTTCCTTACCAGGTCAATACTTAATTTTAACCAAAAAACTCAGGATGGTCTGCCCTTTGGGGATGAGTCCAAAGAACACCAACCACCTGGGGCAGCCAGTTTGTTGAACTGAATCTTGGGAGACGTCTTGTGATAATGGAGATCAATGGATACATGGGTAAATCCCATCAAAATGGAGACATGCAGTTGATGGAACACTGTTGTTTCTTTCTTGTTTTGTTTTTTGGTTTTTTGTTTCCCATTGGGGGGAAACAAATGCAGAATAAACATTAAGCAGCTAGAAGGAGAGATCTGTTTCCACAGCCCAGAGATGTCTGGGGGCCACCGCTTTTCTATTGTGTCCTCTCAACTGTGACTTCCGCTTTCCCTCCCCCACAGGCTTTTCTGATGGACAGAACATATCCTTCCTAGTCCCATGGCTTTTTTTTTTTTCCTTTAATTCTCAGGTGCTGGTGTTCACCTGTGTGGTTTTGCAGATGTTCTTTTTTTTTAAAAAATATTTTATTTATTTATTTGTCAGAGAGAGAGAGAGAGAGAGCACAGGCAGACAGAGTGGCAGCAGAGGCAGAGGGAGAAGCAAACTCAACACCGAGCAAGGAGCCCGATGTCAGACTCGATCCCAGGACACTGGGATCATGACCTGAGCCGAAGGCAGCCACTTAACCCACTGAGCCACCCAGGCATCCCAAGTTTTGCAGATGTTCTAACTGCTACTCTGGCCCCCGCCCCACCATGGGTTGACACTCTTGCCAAAAGGAATGGATCCTAAATTGTGGATCCAACACACTTGCAAATGTTTGGTTTCCTCCATCCTGCACGTTGTCTGAAGAGCAAGGAATTAAGAGCTGATCCTTTTCGTGTCCACTGTTGTTTGAGCCCTGACCACAGTTGGGCTGCTAAAAAAAATGCATCCAAAGTGAAGTCTTGGCCCACACACCCGACTACATGGTGATACAGCGCTCACACAGGCTCCCATCCATTGACAACTACCCTATTACGAGTGCCATTCTATGGGATGTTTAATCCAGACAATAACCCTTTTATCAATGAGAAACTGAGGCTTGGAGAGATACGATATCTTGCGTAAATTAATGCAGCGAGGTAAGTGACAGAGTTGGGCTGTGACCCAGTGGGGTCTGACCCTGAGGCCTTGCCCTCCCTGCAGTGTTTTCCTGGTATAGATTCATTTCCCTTTTTGGTGTTCCAAGTAGCTTTGCTCTTTATAAAAAGAAAGAACTTGAGCACAAGCCTCATCTAAACCACTTGGTGAGGTAAGGGTATCAAAAAGCAATTCACTGGGGGCAAAAAAAAAAAAAAAGCAATTCACTGTGAAAACAAATGGTCTTGGAGCAGGCATAGTGCACAAAGCAGGTTTACTCAATCATTGAATATGCCCTCCGAATTTATTTCCTTTGATAAAATGGCCACTATTTATTAAGAGGCAATTCTATTTATCAGATTGAGATTTTACAAGCACTTTGTTCTGTCCACTAGGTTTGAAGCTCCTAAGAGGAAACCAGAAGATGGTTTTCTCTGGAGTGGGTAAAATAGTTTGTGGGAGCTCTGCACAAGGATTTTCTGTACTGCTTAACTGCTGCCCAAAAACAAAATAAACTGTCTCCTCAGAAATAGTTTGTAACCAGAATTATAGCAACCTCTCTCTGGTCCTCCAATTGATATGAAAATCTAGTATAGATGGATTGGTTCCTATAGATCTGTTCCTCCACTAAGAATTTTGCATTGCCTCTATGTTTGTGAAAAGTCCATCCAAATCCTAGCTTAAGGATGACAAAATTTAAACACTGAACAGTTGGGCGCCTGGGTGGCTCAGTGGGTTAAGGCCTCTGCCTTCAGCTCAGGTCCTGATCCCAGGGTCCTGGGATCGAGCCCTGCGTTGGGCTCTCTGCTCGGCGGGAAGCCTGCTTCCCTTCCTCTCTCTCTCTGCCTGCCTCTCTGCCTGCTTGTGATCTCTGTCAAATAAATAAATAAAATCTTAAAAAAACAAAAAACAAAACAAAAAAAACACTGAACAGTTGGTTGCAAAACCAGACAAGAGGGACAAATGGCGTGAGTATGATTATTAACTGCCATTAAACAAAATAAAGCCCATCATCCAGTCTGTAGAATCATGAGTACTTCCCCATGAGCACGGTATGGTAGACAGAGTCCATTTATTACCCATCTGAGGTGTATAAATGTCCTGACAGTCTTTATTTGATGGGCTGTCTTCGTTATTCCTGCAAGTGAGCCTAGAATTTCTGCGGGTTCTCTAGTGCACTCAATCCCCCTACACCTTGGGTGTGATGTTATCCCCCAGTGCTCCCGCCATTTGTGGCTGCTGCAGGACCACTCTCATGCGGGAAACTGTACAGTATCTGATGCATTCACAGTGAGGGGATTTGGGGTTCAGTAATACACAGTGACAGAAGTAGGTGACCATCCTTTGAAAGAAAAACTTGTTTACTTTCTGGAAAACATTGCTGATAACCTGAGGGAATTCACCCTCGGGTGAGAGGCACTGAAGCACACTAACTGAGAAAGCGAATGACTTGGAAGATCAGGCCGTGGGCAGAGCTCCTGCGTGCACCCCCGTGAGCACTGTGCTGTGGAGCCCGAAGGGCTGTCTCACATCCTCCTCTAGAACCGATGAAGGGTGGCAGGTGACTCTATAGGACCATTGGGCATTCCAGACATGCTTGAACTAAACAAGGGTCCCAGCATGCAGATCAGATGAGTTAAAGCCCAAAGGCCTTTCCCAGGAGCTTAAAACCTTCAAAATGTTCCCTGTGGTGGAGGGAATCCTGAAACAAAGGCATAAGGATGGGACTTGTTACCACCCACTTGCTTTCACTTCTAGCCTCCCTAGCCCTCCTTTATTACTTGCTCTTAAACCCTTCAAAGTAGCTGCTGCCCCTTCCCCTCTGCCAGGACCCCAGGGGAGGGAACATCCTCAAATTACCGTTCTTCTCTACCACTGTAGCCACAGGCTGCTGGAAGAGCTGACTTCGTGTTTCTTCTCCCACACTCCCTTAGTCTTTCCTCAAGCCCAGTCTGCAGGTCTAAAACATTGCAACCTAATCGCTAATTAAGAGAAAAGAGAAGCTCCTGGAAAGACAGGGAATTTGCATTCTGAGACCTAGGGCTCCCTCTGCCCTTAGCTGGTAATTGACTGTAGCTGCTAATTGACATTCAGTGTTTTATTGGGTCATCATGAAGGCTCCCCACTCACAGGCAGTGGAAGCTGCCTTCTAGGAGCTCTGTTGGTTTGCCTAGTGACAGGTCTGAATGGAGCACCGCACCCAGAACACCTCAGCCCCTTAGTGACAGGGTAAGCATTTGATTATTCGGGATGCCATATGTTTTATTGAGAGTAACCAAACTGTGCTTTTTAACAAGCCCAAGCATGGACATAAAAAAAAGGAAACAAAGTTTTCATGTGCTTACTGGGTACCAGCATTGTAGGAAGCACTGGGTTGGGAAAATACACACATTGTGGAATCATCCCTGCTCCGGGTTTGATTTGGGCTTCCTCCTCCAGCCGTCTGATGTTAATCCAGTCACAGAGTTCCCTGACATTCTTCTTCCTGTACCATGGATCCTGTCTCAGACAATGTGGTGAGGATCAAATGAGAAAATGGACTTAAGCACCTAGCACAGTGGATTTCAGAGTATTAGTGATAATTATCAGGTACTCGATGTTCTCTCATTAGCTTCTAATAATAAGGTGGGGGAGGGGTGTCCGCTCCATTTGGACCAAGTAAGGAACTTAGGCGTCAAAATGTTCTCTCTCCGAACATCGTTCAAACCCTGGTCTGCTCGGATCCCAAATTGTGCCTTACTTCACCCCCCTGCAGGGACTGGAAAACTGTACTGGCTGCGTATGGTGTTAGCAAGGGGGGTAACCACTGTTATTGACCCTGTGGATGGAGAGTCACGACCTCTCAAATGCAGCTCAGCTGCAAGTTACCACCCACGCAAGCTCGTCTTTATAAGCAGCCCTTGGGCGCTAGCCTCCCTGCAGCAGAGCCCAGAGAGGCAGCGTTTCCTGCCCTCTGCAGCCCCGGCAGCGTCCTTTCCAGGCTGCTGAGGTACAACTCGGTTAGAGACGTAGGTGAGCCTCTGTGAGCTGCGGACACAAGGGGGCTTCAGTTACGCTGAGTCAGGTGCAGGACGAGGGGTTCTTGGCCCCGCTGCGGAGCTGGTACCATGCTTGAACTGACTACCTGCTTCTCCTTAGGTGAGTGGCCCAGGATGGACGGTGCTTCCTCTCTTGGGCGGGTGGGGGGCATCGGGACAAGCCGCAGTTTCCTGTCTGTCTCAGTGAGAGGGGAGCACATAATCAGGCGAAAATGAAAACAGGCAGTGTTGTTTGGTTGTTAGTGTGTATGTTCTGTGAGTGGGGAGGGGGTGGGTATAGGAGCCGTGAGGTAGGAGGTACCAAATCCCCAGGTGTAGGAGACAAAGTCCCAGGTGCTTCCTGCCTAGCAACCTCCTTCTACACGGTTTGCGTCCCATTAGAACTTTAGGTTCTGTCTGGAGCATGGAATCTGGAACTGAAACCTCCCTGGGCCCTATCATAGACAGAATGCTGCCTCTCCACCCCATAAAGATTCCTCCCATCCTCCCTATGTGCTTAGATGACTATGGGTCGTGCTCTGCCCGCTCTGGGGAGAAACATGACACAGGTGAAGTGCATGTACCTGGAACCAGATGTCCCAGATGTAAATCTTTAGGGCTTCCTCGTGCTAGTCCTGTAAGCTTGCAAAGCAATCTAATCTCCGTCCACTCAACTGGAAATAATCACAGCTGTGCCATAAAATTGTCCAAAGGTTTAAATTAGGTAATATGTGAAAATGTGCTTTGAAAGCTACCAGCACACAGTAAATGCTCAGGAAAAGTTAGCTGTTGCTACTCCTGTGAGCACAACCAGGTCCCTTAGATAACCAGCACAAGAGAATGGGGGAAAAAAAAACCCTTTAGAGGCCACCAAGCCTCAACTCCCTTCTTACTGTATGGGTGGCTTTGAAAAATTTACTTAGCTTTCCCCAGCTTTATAAAGCAAGTTCAGCTGCCTCAAACTTCATAGCTCCCTGTTCTTTACCTGCCTAAAGCAGGTGATAATGTCCAGCCTTCTACTGTGATTGGCTTAGAACTGCATGATAAATATAAAAATATCTCGAAAAGATTTCCTTCCTCTCCCATGGTTCAGGGGTCACTTAGAAGAATGGACTCCAATTGGATTAACCATTTTGTTAACTTTTAACAACTCAACAGGTGTGATCCTGTAGGATTAGGACCAAAGTGCAGTCTGTTCTAGCCAAGAAAATGGCAACCCTCTGTCCTTTCATTCTCCACCCCAAGTCCACAGTTCTAGAACTATTAACTTGGTAAAAAAAAAAATTGTGGGCACCCCAAACCAATATTTGACAGAAAAGGCAGGTCAGCTCTTCCTCTGCCCAGGATTATCTCTCTCCTTGCCTTTTGGTGACATTGCTTAGGAATAACATAAAATTGTGACATTAACTGGTCTTTACTCTGCTTTTAACACAGTGGTCAGGAATTGGTTTTGAATTAATTTGCACAACTTCAACATAAACCCAAGAGACGTCTCTTAGGCATTATTAATATCATGAGATGGTTCTGGCTCTACTGGAAAATTCCAGAATATTACGACTCAATGTGCTCTTTTCTTACCTTGTGCCTTAATGCCTTCTTATCTCCTTTAGATGCCCAGTGTGCATTCCTGCACCCAGCCATGCCACAGAGAGCCTGGTCCTGCAGTGACATTAAGTCCTGCATCCCTCCACCATTTAGACCCCAGAACTTGCCTTCTCAACCTACTCAGACAGAAGTCCTATAGAGAAGAGAGGAGGACCTTGCAAAAACACCTTGCATTCCTCCAGGAACCAACAGCTCTAGGAAGTCTATAGGAGCCTCAAGAACAATTCAGCTCCCCTGGGAAAAGAGCCAAATTGGCTGGAAGGCACACACCTCAGTATTTAAGGTAAATTCGAAGTCTTGCCCCTTTGGCCTAACCTCCACTCTCTCTTGCCTGACTCACTCTGAGTAGACTTTTGGCATCTCCCCAAGGGACCATAGCACCTTCCTACTCTGGTTACACTGCTGTAACCAGGGGGTGCGGGCTCTTCAACACTTGTAGGGAACAGGCAGTCAAGGCAGAGATCTGGACACCCTTTTTAGGGCCTTAGGGCCCAGCCCTTGGCTCAGGCCCACAGCTGCCAGGCAGCAAGGTGGGGTTCAGTGTCCAGAGCTCAAAGCCTGAGACTCCCTGGCAACCCAGCTCCCATGATCTGTGCAGGCAGTAGTGGTGAGTCAGGCTCTCCTTCCCTTCCCAAACTCCCCGGAGGGGCTGTCTGACCTGCTTTGACTCCTTTTTGCTTTCAACATTGTTCCTGATACACATCTTAACCTGATTTTACATGGTGTCATGTGCCTGGGGCCCCAAACCTTTCCCAGAGAGGGCTGATTCCTCTCTCCTATTGCAAAGATGGGCAAGGATGCAAAGCGGAAGAGCTGCCTGTGGGCTCGCGGGAACTTGAACGGTCTTTTGCTTATGCAATCTTTCAGCGTAATGAGGTTGTAATTTTCTAGAGATGAATTTGTGAGAGGCCCACATTTTCTATGGGATGAAAACAAGCGCGTACTACGGTAGCATGAGTGATGGAAGGATACAGCTGCCAAGAGGAAGATCTCCTTGTGGTGTTGGGTGATTAGAAGCCCAGGCCTTAAGTCAGAGATGAGGGAATCTTCTTTGGGAAAGCTAGGTGGTTTCTTGGTGCTTCCACATTTTTAAAAAATAATTTATTCATGAGAGAGAGAGAGAGAAAGAGGCAGAGGGAGAAGCAGGCTTCTTGTGAAACAGGGAGCCCAGTGTGGGATTTGATTCCAGGACCCGGCGATCATGACCTGAGCCAAAGGCAGTGGCTTAACCCACTGAGCCACCGAGGTGCCCTTGGTGTTTCCACATTTAATTCTCAGAGAAGCTTATAGTGATTAGAACTGTTCTCATAAGGATGAGAAGATTGAGGTTCAGAAAATTTAGCTCATCGGCCCAAGGCCACTGAATTAGTGCTAATCAGAATAGCTAGCACTTAGTGCCTCCCATATGCTACGAATTGTCCTGAACGCTTTACGCAGATGCCCTCTCTCCTTACAATAATAACCCCCATGGGCTGCATTGTGGATCACTGTGGGCCTCATTTTTCTGTTGTAAAAGTTGAGGCAATGAGTTACTAGATGAATGATTATTCTTGTGGCAGAGCTGGGACCTAAACTCTCAAGGTCACACTCTACCCCTCTAACTGGGGTTTTGCTCGACTCCTTTTCCCCAGAAAGTGGTGGTGATGGGGTTTCATTCCAGGTCTGTCTGACTTCAGGTGTCGTGTGTACCTTCCACTATGCTGGAAATCCAAGTAAATGGTGGTGTGTGTGTGTGTGTGTGTGTGTGTGTGTGTGTTTCTGTCCGTCTGTCTGAGTGACTATGGGATAAGTTCAGAATAGGCAGTCCTAGACCCCTCCCTCATGCAACCCCTAACTTGCTTGCTTATTATTTTCTGGAAGCTGTGTCAGAAGAGCTCCGTGTGTATGCTTCATGAGACCGACAGATTCGGCTCACGTATAGAGGAACATAAGCTGATGTAGAATCAAGTGTTCAAAATCTAATGGCTGCACAGAGCAGCTGGTTCTGATTGCTGCTTCCCAGAGTCTTCCCAGAGGACACAGCCATTTCTTGTTCATTTGGGGGTCCCTATGGCTTTGCTACATGAGTAGAAAATTGTTCTTAGACTTGATTTGTGTTTAGGGGGGCAAAATTCATTAAAGTTCTCTGTACTGAAACAAAATTGACTTGGGCTTGAAAAAAAGTGAATATGGTTAGGCGGACAAGGGGAAAGTGGAAAATACTTTAGAAGAGTAGAACAAAGGATTGGAGGTGGAAATAAGCATGATGTCTCTGACCCGGGCCAATGATTGTATTGACAAGCAGAAATAGAGTTTGAGCAAATGGAAAATGAGTTTGGAAAGAGGATGTAGATCGGTCATGGAACATCAGACAAAGATGTGTCAAATGGGTGTGGTTGGCCGAAGAGCGTCCTTGGCCATTATAGAAGAGAGTCAGTGATGGGAACACATTTGGTGGAAGATCACCCTGGTGAAGTGAAGTTGGATGAATGGGAAGGGACAACTGGGAATTCAGCTAGGAGATGGCTTCAGTAGGCCAGAGTGAAGGGGATGGAGCTAGAGTAACCAAAATGGTCATGACACGGTGGTTCCCACAGAACATAGTCCCAGGATCTCAGGGAGGGCTGGGCTTTGGAGCACATCTGCTCTAGCAGCCTCCCTTTCCGCCCCCTCCCAGGGATCAGGCTTAATTGTCTCGATAACATTCTAGTCTAGTGACTGCCCAGTGTTTGGGTGAAAATGGAGAGGCATGGAAAACTCACTACTGCCTCTTCCGCTCTTGGTGAACTGCATCAGAAACGACTCCGTATAAGGCCAAAACTGTCCTTCTAGGGAATTTCATACATTGGTCATTTCAAAAGAAAGTAACAGCTGCTCAGAGTGAAAAGCACGATATTTATGGGAATAGTGAAACAAGTCAGAAACCGAGTCTAAGGCTCAACCAGGATGGGTTTGAGCAAGTCAGGTAAACTGTGTGAGTCATACATCTGCAACAGTGGTGACAATCCATGTCCTGTTTTGTACTCTGGTCTGTTTGGATGATCAATATGGCTTGTGACAGTGTTTTAGAATCTTCAAAGTGCCTCATCAAAGAAAGGGACATAAGACTTTTAATGTTCCATGGAAGGGAATGGAGTACAGTTGAGTGGCAGAGAAAGCTGGATCCAAATTCCAGCTCTGCCACTTTCCGGCACTGTGATTGGGGTTCCTCTCCTGACCCTCATTTCCACAGCTGCAAAATGGCACAAATACAGTCCTATTTTGGGAAGTTGTGACAACCAAATCTGGTTAGACCTTTGCAAGCATGTAGCACAGGGTCTGCCTGACCTATAATAAATGATGAATCAATACTATTACTATTATTGATTACATGATGACTGCATATAGGAGATGAGTGAAAGAAGCAGAGTGTAGTCCATGGCCTTGAACTTGAGTAAAGAGACGATGGTAGTATTGATGGTCTGAGAATGGGAGGGAAGCTGATTGTGACGATCTGGCAGATGTTTTGAAACTGCAACTCCTGGCATGGCTCTTATGTTTATACACATGCCACAGGCACTCTTTTGACAGTGGCTGTTTTTTGGGCCTGCTCCATATTGAGCGGCTGGGCTCCCTCTCTGACACCCACGTAATGAGAGTTGATGGACTCAAACATAGTGCAGGCGTTCACAGCCCATTCCGCCTACGGCCATGCCATAAACCATCGGGAGCTTGTCGCATTGTTACCAGATAGAGTGTCCTGTTGAGATGCCAAAAGGGTGAAAGAAATGTCATCACCTATGCATTTCTATGGAGGAGCCATCCCGTTCTTGGCCAGGACGACTGTTTTGCAGAAAAGTCATGTGTAGAGACTCAGACAGAAAACCCATGCAGAAGGAAGGTAAATTGTCACAAGGGGCATATATCCCAGTGGTCTCAGCTGCTTTACTTGGATTTTGTGATCTTACTAAAAGATGGTTTTTCAGTTGGTAAACAAGTCTTTCATAAAGGAGGAAGTAGAATGATCAGGGTAAAGGCGCATTCTAGTGGGGCCAGTGCTTCCCCCTTCTGGGGGGAGTGTCTTCTACCAACCAGGCTAAGTGCCTAGTGAGTTAAGGGCTTGAGTTTGATAACTTCTAATGTTCAGGAGTGAGAGCAAGGTTTGGAAAGTCCTTGAAAGTTTCTTCAGTTGACTATCAGACAAGCAGATCTCCACTTAGGAGGTCCCCTTTCCCTGATGAAGAAGCCACCCACAGCGTTGACACAACTTATCCCAAATCACACAATTTGTCTTATTCCTTCTTTCTATCCAACGATCCTGAGGTGGGGGGAGGGGCATCATTGTGAGACTAGGTAAAAAGAAATAATGGCAAAGCCATACTGAAACACCATTTATAGCCATTTATAGGTGGGGAAAGGACTTGCTATTAGAAGGATATTGTAGTAACATTCAATGAACTCCTCTCCCAGGGTAAATGTCTAGTTCTCTATTCTGAAATGTCTTCTGCTTCCCTGTTTTCAAATATCTTCTATAAAGTGGAAATTCCTGACAAGCTCTTCACGGTCCAGCTCAGTCTCCTGAGTTCAATAATCCTGTATCCATGGCTCACCAGCACCTGTACATACACTTTGCAGGTATCTCTAACTCCACATGCTCCACAAGACGAGACATCTTACTCCAGTATCCCTACCCCCGGGCCCCGTATCCCTACCCCCGGGCCCCGTATCCCTACCCCCGGGCCCCGTATCCCTACCCCCGGGCCCCGTATCCCTACCCCCGGGACCCGTATCCCTACCCCCGGGACCCGTATCCCTACCCCCGGGACCCGTATCCCTACCCCCGGGACCCGTATCCCTACCCCCGGGACCTGTATCCCTTCTGTACTCCCCATCTCAGGGAGCGCTTCTAACCATCCACTCAAGAGAGCCAGCATAGGGAACTTCTCTGCTCCATCCTTCCCTACATCAAATCTCACAATTTCTGTCCACTCTGTCTTCTGAACATCTGAGTTCTGTCCTCTCTTCCCTGTCTCCAGCACCACTGCATGAATCCTATCTCAGGTGGGGGATTTATCTTCAATGTTGGTCTCCCGGGCTTGTTAACTGCTCTACCCATTCCACCCCCATTTTTCACCAATTCAAACTTGGTACTACTCTCCCACCTAAGATCTTCCAGTGCTGCTCCCTCAGTACAGAATAAAGCCCAAAAGAATGAGTGTCTTCAAATTTTGGCTCTCACTTCAGTTTCTAACCTCTCCCCTGCTACTCTCATTTTTAAAAAAATATTTATTTATTTGACAGACAGAGATTACAAGTAGGCAGAGAGGCAAGCAGAGAGAGGAGGAAGCAGGCTCCCTGCTGAGCAGAGAGCCCGATGTGGGGCTTGATCCCAGGACCCTGCGATCATGACCTGAGCCGAAGCCAGAGGCTTTAACCCACTGAGCCACCCAGGCACCCCATGCTTCTCTCATTTTTTTAAAAAAAGATTTTATTTACTAGAGAGTGTGAATGCAAGAGCATGAGAAAGGGAGAGGGAGAAGCAGACTCTGCGTCAAGTGGGGAGCCTGATGTGGGGCTTAAGCGCAGGACCCCGTGATCATGACCGGAGCTGAAGGCAGATGCCCAACCAACTGAGCCACTCAGGCCCCCTGCTTCTCCCCTTGTAAGCTGCAGCAGACTCTTTTGGTGCCCAACACACATGGCTCTACTACGTTAGTGGGCAGAAACCAGCTTCTGGGGAGCTTGTAAGCGTGTGAGACCTTCTTCAGTGCCCCAGAAGGCTGCTCTGATGAGTACACATGGCCGGCCAGGAGAACCAGGTTGCTGACACCTAGAAGTTTTTCTCAGCCAGTGATGGGGATTTGGTGATTGGAGTCCACAGCTCCATTGCCCCTCCAGTGAGATAACGGAGGCCTGTGTTCCATACCATTTTCCAGAATTTCCCTTGAGAACTGAGTTCTTGTCACCTCTGTGGTAGCTGGCTTGACAACATAACTTTCATTGGCTATCTTTTCTTTCTGCTCTCACTTTCTCACTCTACCCTTAGCATTTAAAAAAAAAAACGATTTTATTTATTCATTTGACAGAGATCACCAGTAGGCAGAGAGGCAGGCAGAGAGGGGGGGAAGCAGGTTCCCTGCTGAGCAGAGAGCCTGATGCGGGGCTTGATTCCAGGACCCTGAGATCATGACCTGAGCTAAAGGTGGAGGCTTAACCCACTGAGCCACTCAGGCGCCCCTACCCTTGGCACTTTTGCTTTGTTTTAGGCTATTTTGCACCTTTCTGTCCCTTTCCAGTCCCTTCTTCCAGCTGTATCCTTTCTCTCCTGTCTCCTATCCTGAGGACTGACTACCCACTCTGTGACATCTGTAGAGAGCATTTCCTTGCCTTTCTTTTCATAGCACATCAGGGCATTTTCCTGTAGCATTTGTCTGTCTTGATCATGTTATAAAACCCATATAGGCAGAGTTCCTCATTACATTATATCCCATGTGCCTAACGCACGACTTGGCATATAGTAAGTGTTGAAGAAAAGCTGAGTAGATGAATAGAGCTAGTGAATTAGTGTAACAAAAGAGTAGCAGGAAGCATTTATCAATCCAATGTACATTTCCTTAGTAATTTACAATGTACCACAAAGCAACCTTCTCACGAGGCTGTATTATTATTTCTACTTTTCTAATGATAGCTCAGAGGGTTAGGCAATCTATGTAAGGGTATTATACTGCTGAATAAGGGGTCCCAAAGATAGCCCAGGTCCTCAGCCCTGGGACCTACACATGTTACATCTATATGGTAAAAGGGATTTTTTTACAGATGTGATTAAGCTAAAGATTGTGAGATGGGGAGATAACCTTGGATTATCTAGGTGGACCCAAGTATCCTTAAAAGGGGAGGGTAAAGGGAAACTTTACTGCAAAAGAAGGCAAGTAATGACCTCCGTAGAGAGCTATCTACAGATGCAAATGTTGGCTTTGAAGATGGAGGAAGGGGCCACAAGCCAAGGAATGCATGGCAGACAGTGCTAGAAACTGGGAGAAAAGGAAATGTTCTCTCTCTTACTTTGGGAGAGGGGTCCTCCTGACAACTGCAATTTCTACCCAGTGAGACCATTGCTTACTTCTGACTTCCAGAACTGTAGGAGAATACAAATGTATTGTCTTAAGCCAAACACTGTAGTCCTTTGTTATAGCAGCTGTAGAAACAAATATACCAAGATTCCAAATGTCAGTCGGGAGTAGAAGATGTTTTGTCTTGACCTGGGAGCTCTGCCATTAAGAGCTGTGGTTTTGGATGAGTCTCGTTTAACTTCTTAGTCTCAGGGCAGAGAGCCACGTGGGACCCTATTTGCAGGAATAGTATCATGCAATACCCTCGTTACCTGTTTGTAAGGTGGGTTGAGGGGCACCTGATGCTTACCTTGGGACTGCCCTTGCAGGTAGGACACTTCCGGAGAGAGGTAGCTGGAAGCCGAATTCACTGTGCCTTGCCCGTCACCCAGATGTTTCCCAGCAGCAGCCCTGCTGGGGGGAGTCACAGGGCGCATCCTGCAGCCCTGGGAGAGTGGAGGCTGCAGATGGGATAGGGAAAGGGGTTCCCTCTTGCTGAGGGGAGGAACAGCACCTTGCATCATCTTTTTGAAAGCTCAGCAATGGTGTCATTATTATTTTTAGAGGAGGAAAATGAGCAGTAGGGAAATTAAGGACTTTAACCAAGGTTACGTGGTTAGTGCTGAGCTGGGACTAGAACCCACATCCCTCTAGTTTAATTACTAGGTTTGCACTTCACATCAGTACCGTGGTTCTCAGGGTGGGACGCGTCAGCATTAGCGAGACCTGAGAATTCATGAGAGATGTGAATTCTCAGCTTTCCTCTAGAACTTACTGAATCAGAAATGCTGGGGACAAGGGAGTAGGGAGCAGGAATCTGCATTCAAACAACCTCTCCAGGGGATGGTGAGGCCTGCTCAAGTCTGAAAACCACTTCTCTCTGCTGTTCTTCTTGGCGTCCTTGAGAAGGATGATGGCCACGTTGGCCCAGGCTCAGGCCGCTTGCTTCTCTAAGTCACCACTTAGCACAAGCAGTAGAAAGTGGCCAATGTACAGGGTGTAGGAACATTCCAGATTTGCCTTCCTGAACAGTGGCTGAAGGCTTTTTGATGGAGGGCATTGGAGAAAGGAGGAGGAATCCAGCACAGATTGAGAAATTCTGACTGCCTAGAGAGTGACTTTGACCCGAAACACTTGGTAAGACTCGAATACCCATTAGCTGCCTTCTGTTTTCGAGTTGTCTGTTAGCTAGCCTCAGGCAACAAAAGGAAACTGGCATTGCTTCTGTTGACATCATAGCTACATATTTAAAGTACCTGCTTGTATCTGTAATTCTGGGGGCTAGATATGGTCCCTGTGTTCTTGGAGCTTACATACCAGAGAATGAACCTCAACAATGAGAAGCTTGGAGGACACCCATCACAGCATGGGCAGGGCCTGAGTTAGATTCTGGATGAGGGTTTCAGGCCTCTGTGTTCTCCTAGCCTCACTTAGCAACCTTGGACATTCTTGGATGATCTATCTATGAGGTTCTTTGCTGGTACAGATATTAGAGTTCAGATTGCCCCAGTCCACCCCTAGAAATCTCTCCTGGTCTGCAGATGTCTGGTCACCTCCTCACGCTGTGTTCAGTGGGAGCAGTGTACATGGGTCTGCATTCTAAATCACGGTGTTTGACTCCCCCAGAGCTAGAGGGGGGAGGTGGCAGGCTGCTTAAAAGCAAAGAAACAGCAAGGTCTAACGTAGTCATGAGATAGTAGTAAACTGAGGTGTATATATTTTGGTGGAGGGGGGAAAAATCTCAAGATAAAATCTGTCCAGGCAGTAGTCCTAAAGAAATAACAGTGAGTCGGGTGAATGGAGAAAGACTGTGTTTGCGGCCACAGAGTGTTCCTCTGGGCTCACTCAGCGGCTTCCAACATAGTTCACAATGTGCTGGCAAAGGTTACATCTGCTTGACAGGGACCTGGCCACTGATTGAAGTTTTTCGTCTTACATCATGTAATCCTATCCTCTCTCTCCCAAGCTGGAGTCAAACCCATGGAAGCACCAAAGCCTTACTTATCCTGCCTTTACCTTGTGCCACAGTACTTTCATCCATGCTTTGACCCATTCAGAAACTAATTAGGAAGCAAGTATTATGGGCCAGTAACTGTGCTAAGCATGAGGGATACAATGGGTGAGAAAAAGCAAATGTCCTTCCTGCCCTCATGGAGTTTACAGTCTAGGGTGGGAGCCGGACATTTTAGAGAGAGAGCATGAGTTGGGGGGAGGGCAGCGGGAGAGGGGGACGACCTCGAGCTGACTCCCTGCTGGGTGCAGACCCTGATGACCGGGTCTCCTCAGGACCCCGAGATCATGACCCTAGCTGGAATCAAGAGTTGGGGGCTTAATGGACTGAGCCACCCAGGTGGCTCAGGAGATATTAATAATCACAGAAGCAAATGTAAAACTGTGACACCAGCCGTGCCGGGGGGAGGAGTTAAGTGGGCGTGGAGGGGACAGAGGGTGGGAGTGGGGACGGAATTCCTGCGGAGACTGCGTGTGAGAAAAGACTTGGAAATGTGAAGGATGGAGAGGCCAGAGTGCACGGAGGGGAGACAGGGCAAGAGGGAGATAGGGAGAGGGATAGAGAAAAAAAGAGGAAGAGGAAAAGGGGGAGGGAGAGAGGGGGAGGGAGAAAGAAGAAAGAGGAGCAGGAGAGGGAGAAGAAATTGTGAATGAGGGGTGTGTGGCAGAACTTTCAGGGTGTTACAGACCTTAAAGGGTCCCGTCTTTATCCAAAAGGCAACAGATTTCAGCAGGAGAGTGTTGTGATCAGATCTGCATTTTGAAAATACCATTTTGGCTTCTTTGGAAAGCCAGGGGCTAAAGAGGGTACAGGAGAATTGTTTGCAGATTGCTTTTGGCAAGTGGTGATGGTAGCTAACTTTGTGTGTTAGTGGAAAGGATGGAGGGCAGATCTGTTTTAAGAAGTAAAATTAACAGGATTTGGTGATAGTTCTAGAACAAGAGAGTAGAATCAAGGATGAATCCAGTTTCAGCTTAGGCAGTAATAATGACACATGCTGGGTCTAATACATACAGACACTCTTCTGAGTGCTTTAGTCATTGTAAGTCAATCTTCACAACGTCCCTAGACGAGAAATATGATTGTTATCCTTATTTGCAAATGGAGAATCAGCGGCACAGAGAGATTAAGTGTATTTCCTTAGATCACACAGCTAGTAACTGACAGTATCATGATTTGAATCTAGGTACTCTCCCTCCGGGTTCTGTGATTGTAACTGTCTCTTACACTGTAAATATCTCTGACATTGAACTATCTCTTGGGGAAAAAATGGATAGAGACTCTTTTAGATAGACATGGATGGAAACCTACCCAGTAAGTTATCCTTGGTTCAACCCAGTCTCCACTCTTAACTACATTAAAGAGCAGGGACAGTGAGAGATCTGCCTGGCTGGAAAGACTTGAACGCCTGGGACGTAGAAAGAACAGGAATAGGGGCAGCTGTGTTACTAGTGGAAGAGGGATGGGATCATAGCCAGAAGGTGTGATTAATCACGTTATGGGAAGAGAGCAATTGACCACTCTAGTCCTCTGATTCCTGACCTTGAAGAGGGGGGGCAACCCCACTGAATTGCTAAGTAATTGACCCAGCAGGCGTAGTTCAGTGCCTGACCTAAAGTAGGTGATCAGCAAATGATACGTACTCTTTTTTAATTGAGGTAGAGTTGACACACAATGTTCCATTAGTTCAGGGGCAATGTGGTGATTTTACAAGACTATAGGTTATGCTGTGCCCACAGGAAGTGTAGCTACCATTTGTTGCCCTACAACCCTATTAGGGTGTCATTGACTATGTTCCCTATGCTGTGCCATTCATCCCCATGACCTCCAGTGATAAATTTGAGTTTGCAATAAGGGAAGCAGAGAAGGATATGGCTCATACTTGTCCACCTGTCAAAAATGTGGTTAATGGTAGCACTTGTTGAAGAGACTAGGCATGGAAAATGGTCATAAGGAGAGAGTGACTTGATCTCAGTGAGCACAAATGGTACTAAGGCAGAGCTTGGTGAGCTGGCTGTTTCTTTCTTTTTTTTTTTTTTTTTTACTGAAATGTAGTTGACATACAATATCATAGTAGTTTTAGGTGTAAAACGTAGTGATTCAACATAAATTACCAAGGGATCTCCACCATATATCTAGCTGCCATCTGTCCCTGTACAAAGCTGTTACAATATTATTGCTATATTCCCTATGCTGTTCGTTACTTCCCCGTGACTTACTTATTTTGTAACTGGAAGCTTGTACCTTTTAATCCTCTTCCCCTATTTTACCCATCCCCACCCTCTTTTCCCTCTGGCCACCACTAGGTCATTTTCTGTATTTGAATCTCTTGTTTTGTTTGATTTTTAGATTGCACACATAAGTGAAATCAAAAGTGTTTGTTTTTCTCTAACTTATTTCACTTAGCATAATTCCCTCTAGTCCATCCCTGTTGTCTCAAATGGCAAGATTTCATTCTTTTTTATGGCTGAGTAATATTTTACTGTATATTTGTACCACATTTTCTTTATCCATTTATCCACTGGTGGAAACTTTTTTAAAAGATTCTATTTATTTGACAGACAGAGATCACAAGTAGGCAGAGAGGCAGGCAGAGAGAGGAGGAGGAAGGCTCCCCCCGCAGAACAAAGAGCCCGATATGGGGTTTGATCTCAGGACCCTGGGATCATGACCTGAGCTGAAGACAGAGGCTTTAACCCACTGAGCCACCCAGGTGCCCCCCACTGGTGGAAACTTACATTGGTTTCATATCTTGGTTATTTTAAATAATGCTGTCATAAACATAGGGGTGCATGTACCTTTTCAAATTAGTGTTTCCCCATTCTTTAGATGAAGACCCAGAAATGGAATTGCTGTATCAAATGGTAGTTGTATTTTTAATTTTTGAGGAAACTTCATACTGTTTTCCATAGCGACTGTTCCGTTTTGCATTCCCATCATATTGCATGGGGGTTCCTTTTTGTCCATATCCTCACTAATACTTGTAATTTATTGTCTTTTTGATAATAGCCATTCTGGCAGGTGTGAGGTACATTTCATTATAGTTTTGATTTGCATATCCTTGATGATTAGTGGTGTTGAGCATGTTTTCATGTGCTGGCCATCTATGATTTCTTTTTTGGAGAAATATCTATCCATATCTTCTGCCCATTTTTAAATTGGATTTTTTTGTGGGGGAGGATTATTTTTTTATGGATTCTTTATATATTTTGGATATTAAACCCTTATTGGTTAGGCTATTTGCAAATATCTTCTCCCAATAAGCAGGCTGGTTTGTTGTTGTTCTTGATGATGATGATGGCTTCATTCACTGTGTAAAGGCTTTTTAGTTTGATGTAGTTCCATTTATTTTTGCTTTTGTTGTCCTTGCCTGAGGAGACCCAACCAAAAAAAAAAAAAAAATATATATATATATATATATATATATATATATATGTATATTTCTAAGACTGATGTCAAAGAGCTTACTGCCTGTGTCTTATTCTAGGAGGTTGATGATTTCTGGTCTTGCGTTTAAGAGTTCAATCCATTTTGAATTTACTTTTGTATACGGTATAAGAAAGTGGTCTAGTTTTATTCTTTTTCATGTAGCTGTCCAGTTCTCCCAACACCATTTATTAGAGAGACAGTCTTTTTCCCATTGTATATGCTTGCCTCCTTTGTCATTGGTTAATCGACTGTATTAAGTGTGGATTTATTTCTGGACTTTCAGTTTCATTCCATTGATTTGTGAGTCTGTTTTTGTGCTAATACCATATTGTTTTGAGAACTATAACTTTATAGTATAGCTTGAAATCAGGAAGTGTGATCCCTCCAGCGTTGTTGTTCTACTTTTTTTTTTTTTTTTTTTTTAAGATTTTATTTATTTGAGGGGCGCCTGGGTGGCTTGGTCATTAAGTGTTTGCCTTTGGCTCGGGTTGTGATCCCAGAGTCCTGGGATCGAGCCCTTCATTGGGCTCCCTGCTTGGTGGGAAGCCTGCTTCTCCCTCTCCCACTCCCCCTGCTTGTATTCCCTCTCTCACTGTCTCTCTCTCTCTCTGTCAAATAAGTAAATCTTAAAAAAAAGATTTTATTCATTTGACAGAGGGAGAGAATGTGTACAGACAAGGAGTCAGAGTGGCAGGGAGAGGGAGAAGCAGACTCCCTCTTGGGCAGAGAGCCTTATGCAGGGCTCAATTCCAAGATCCTTGGATCATGACCTGAGCGGAGGCCAGACATTTAACCTACTGTGCCGCCCAGATGCCCCTTTTGCTTTAAGATTTTATTCATTTGATAGAGAGGGAGAGAGTGTGCACAAGTAGGCAGAGTGGCAGGCAGAGGGAGAGGAGATTCAGCTTTGTTCTTCTGTCTCAAGATTGCTTTGGCTCTTCAGAGTCTTTCATGGTTCCATACAAATTTTAGGATTGTTTGTTCTAGTTCTGTGAAAAATGCCATGGGTATTTTGTTAGGGATTGCTTTTAAATCATAGATTGCTTTGGATAGTGTGGACATTTTAACAGGATTAATTCTTTCAATCCATGAACATGGTATGTATTTTCACTTATTGTATCTTTCATTTCTTTAATTAGTGTTTTACAGTTTTCAGAGTATAGGTCTTTTATTCCATAGTTAAATTTATTTTCAGGTATTTTATTCTGTTTGATACAATTATAAATGGGATTTTTTTCTTTAAGTCTTTATTTTCATTCCAATAAGGCAACATATGGTATAATACTAGATTGTGGTGTATAATATAGTGATTGAACACTTCCATACAACACCTGGTGCTCATCACAACTAGTTCACTTCTTAATAATGGGATTGTTTTCTTAATTTCTCCTGCTACTTTATTATTACTGTATAGAAATGCAACAAACTTCTGATTATTAATTTTATATCCTACAACTTTAGTGAATTTATTAGTTCTTATAGGTTTTTTTGGTGGAGTCTTTAGGGTCTCCTGTATATCCTATTATGTTATTTGCAAATAGTGACTATTTTACTACTACTTTTCCAATTTGGATGCCTTTAACTTCTTGTCTGATTGCTGTGGCAAGGACTTCTAATATTATATTGAATAAAAGTGGTAAGAGTAAGCATTCTTGTCTTGATCTTAGAGGAACAGCTTTTAGCTTTTCACTGTTGAGTATAATGTTAGCTGTGGGTTTATTATATATGGCCTTTTTGTGTTGAGAAATTGTCCTTCTATATCCACATTGTTTTTATTATGTACAGATGTTGAATTTTACCAATTGCTGTTATTGCATGATCATGTGATTTTTATCCTTATTTTTGTTAATGATTGATTTGTGATATTGAACCATCCTTTCATCCTTGGAAAGAATCCTACTTGATCATGGTGTATGATCCTTTTAATGTATTGTGGAATTCAGTTTGTTAATATTGTGTCAAGAAATGGCTGGGTTGTTTACTCATGTCTGGACAGACTTTGTTACCTGATCAACTGCTGAAAGCCAGTTTGGGGCCCCTATAAACAAATTGCTAATTCACATCTTCAGCCTAATATCTCTGGTTGATCAAGCTTACAGGATGGGGATCAGCCTCAGTTACTCTTTAAAATTTTTAAAGTGCCGCTGACTTGCCTCAGCTCTCCCAGTTAGTGGCCAGCCAAAGACGGATACTCAGCTGCCTAATTCCTGGGTGTCCACTACTTAAGAACATGAAGTTTGCAGTAGTGGTTCTCAGTAAATCAAGAGAAGGCTTCTCAAATTCAGTATCCATCTCTGACAGGGCTTCTTAAACTTTGATGTGCTTGCTGATCATCTTGGGATCTTGCAAAAGTGTGTATTTTGATTGAGTAGGTCTGGTCTAATGGTATTAGTTTTATTTTTTACAATTAAAAGTTTTAATTTAAGTTTTTGAAGTTTTAATCGACATAAAATTAGCTTCAGGTATACAATATAATGATTTGATATCTGTATTTATTGCAAAATGATCGCCATGATAAGTCTAGTTAATACCCATCACCATACATAGTTACAAAACTTTTGTTTGTTGTGATGAGAACTTTTAAGATGTGCCCTTAGCAACTTTCCAGTATGCACTACAGTGTTATTAGTTATAGTCCCCATGCTGTACATTGCATCCCTATGACTCATTTATTTTCTAACTGTAAGTTTGTACCTTTTGACCCCCTTCATTTAATCCACCCCCCCATCTCTGGGAATCACCAATTTGTTCTCCACATCTAAGTCCTCGGTCTCTCTCTCTTTTTTTGGTTTTCCATATTTAAGTGAGAATATGTAGTATTTGGGGGAAGCCTGGATGGCTCAGTCAGTTGGATATCTGCCTTTAGCTCAGCTCATGGTCCCAGGATCCTGGGATCAAGCCCTGCATCTGGCTCCCTGCTCAGTGGGGAGTCTGCTTCTCTCTCTGCCTGTTGTTCCCCCTGCTTGTGCATGCATGCATGTGTGTGCTCGCTCTCTCTCTTTCTGTCAAATAAATAAATAACTTCTTAAAGAAAAGAGTATGTAGTATTTGTCTTTTTATATCTGACTTATTTCACTTAGTACAATGCCCTAAAAGTCCACCCATGTTGTTACAAATGGCAGAATTTTCTTCTTTTTTATGTTAAATAATATTCCGTTGTATATTATACCACATTTCTTATATCCATTTCATTGATCAGTGGACACTTCGGTGTCTTTCATATCTTGGCTATTGTAAATAATGCTGAAATGAACATGAGGGTGCATATATCTCTTTGAGATAGTGATTTCATTTCTTTTTTGGAGCACTGGGTGTAGTACAAAAACAATGAATTCTGTTACGCTGAAAAGAAATTTTTAAAAAGCTGGAAAAAATTTTATTTATTTGACAGAGAGAGAGATCACAAGTAGGCAGAGAGGCAGGCAGAGAGAGAGGGAGAACCAGGCCCCCCCGCCAAGCAGAGAGCCCAATGGGGGCCTCGATTCCAGGGCCCTGAGATCATGACCCGAGCCAAAGGCAGAGGCTTAACCCACTGAGCCACCCAGGTGCCCCAGTGATTTCATTTCTTTCAGTTATATACCCAGGAATGGAATTGCTGGGTCATAGGGTAGTTCTAGTTTTAATTTTTTGAGGGACCTCCATACTGTTTTCCATAGTAGCAGCACCAATTTACAGTCCCGCTAACAGTGCATGAGGATTCCCTTCTATCTACCTCTTCACCAATACTTGGTGTTTCATGTCTTTCTGATAAGCTATCCCAACAGATGTGAGATTATATCTCCTTGTGGTTCTCATTTGCATTTTCATGATGATTAGTGATGTTGAATGCCTTAATTTGTACCTGTTGGCTATCTGTATGTCTTTGGAGATATGTCTAATCATGTCCTCTGCCCATTTTGGGTGGGGAGGGGCAGAGGGAGATAGAGAATCTTAAGTAGGCTCCACACTGGAGGTGCAGGGCTCGATCTCACAACCCTGAGATCATGACCTGAGCCAAAATCAAGAGTTGGACAATTAAATGACTGAGATGCCCAGGCACCCCCTCTGCCCATTTTTAAATTGGATTTGTGGGTTTTGCTATTGAGTTGTATAAGTTCTTTATATATTTTATTTATATTAACCCCTTATCACATATATAATTTATTAACCCCTTATCACATATATAGTTTATTTTCTTTCCTATTTAGTAGGTTGTCTTTTCATTTTGTTGAGGTTTTCTTTGCTGTGCAGGAGATTTTTTAATTTGATGTCCCATTTATTTATTTTTTGCTTTTGTTTCCTTTACTTTTGGTGTTAGATTAAAAAATCATGCCCAGACCATTGGAAAGGAGCTTAGCAATTCTTCTTCTTGGAGTTTTATTGTTTTAGGTGTTAAATTCATTAAAATCTTTAATCTATTTTGAGTTTTTTTGTATGGTGTAAGATAGTGGTCCAGTTTTGTTATTTTATATGTTGCTACCTCATTTTCCCAACATCATTTATTGAGACTGTCTTTTCACCATTGCATATTCTCTGGCCTCTTGTGAGAATATTATTGACCCTATATGTGCAGGTTTATTTCTGGGTTCCATTGATCCATATGTCTGCTTTTTATGGAAATACCATACTGTTTTAATTACTATGCTATTTAATTACTATAGCTTTGTATAAATACTATATGGTTTCAAATCAGGGAGCATGATGCCTCCAGCTGTGTTCTTTTTTAGGATTGCTTTGTCTATTTGGAGTCTTTGGTGTTTCCCTAACAATTTTAGGATGGTTTGTTCTAGTTCTGTGTAAAGTGCCAATGGAATTTGATAGGGATTTCATTGAATCTATACATTGCTTTGGGTAGCATGGTCAGTTTAACAACATCAATTCTTCCTATCTATTTGTGTCATATTCAATTTCTTTCATCGATGTCTTACAGTTTTCAATGTATAAGGCTTGGTTGAATTTATTCCTAGGGGTTTTATTCTTTTTGGGGCTGTTATAAATAGGATTTTCTTAAATTTTCCAGCACTTCACTATTAGTGTATAATCAATATATTTATGTATATTGATTTTGTGTATTGCACATTACTGAATTTGGCTCTTAGTTCTGAAAGTTTTTTGGCGTGGAGTCCTTAGGGTTTTTAATATATTATATGTCATCTGAAAAAAGTGGCAGTTTTACTTCTTTCCAGTTGAATGCCTTTTATGTATTTTTCTTGCCTAATTGTTCTGGCTAGGATTTCCAATACCATGTTGGATAAAAGTGATGAGAGTGGGTATCCTGTCTTATTCCTGATTTTTGAGAAAAGGTTTTCAGCTTTGCAACATTGTATATGATGTTAGCTGAGAGCTTATCATATATGAACTTTATTATGTTGAGGTATCTTCCTTCTATACGCACTTTGTAGAGAGTTTTTATCAAGAATGCATGTTGAATTTTGTCAAAAGCTTTTTATACAGATATTGAGATATGATTTTTAAAAATTCTTTGTTTTGTTAATGTGATGAATCACATCAATTGACTTGTAGATATTAAGTCATACTTGCATCCTTAAAATAAATCCTACTTGATCATGATGTATGAACCTTTTAATGTGTTGTTGAATTCAGTTTGCTAATAGTTTGTTGAGGATTTTTGCATCTGTATCCATCAGGGATATTAGCTTGCAAGTTTTTTTCCTGTGGATTCCTTGTCTGATTTGTTATCAGCTGGTTTTATAACATGAGTTTGGAAGTATTCCTTCTTCTACTTTTGGGAAGACTTAGAGAAGGATTATTATTAAACCTTTAAACATTTGGTAGAATTCATCTGTGAAGCAGTCTGGTCATTTAGTTTGTTTTGTAGGGAGGTGTTTGAGTACTGATTCACTCTCTATGCTAGTAATTGGTATGTTCAGATCTTCTGTTTCTTCATGATTTAGTCTTGGTAGGTTGTATGTTTCTAAGAACTTTTCCATATCTTATAGTTTGCCCAATTTGTTGGTGTATAATTGTTCATAGTAATCTCCTATGATCGTTTGCTCTCCATTATTAGTGTTATCACTATTTCTTATTTTAGGTCTGTTAATATTTGCTTTATATAGTTAAGTGCTCTTTTGGGTACACAAATATTTACAAATGTTATATCCTCTTGTTGGATTCACTCCTTTATCATTACGTAATGGCCTCCTGTGTCTCTTCTTACAGTCTTTTAAAATCTGTTTTCTCTGATATAAATATAGCAACCCTAGCTTTTTTATGGTTTCTATTTGCATGGAATATGTTTTTTAAGAATATTTTATTTGAGAGAGACAGCATGAGCAGGGGTAGGGGTAAGGGGAAAGGAGAGAGAAGCAGGGAGCCCGAAGTAGGGCTCAATCCCAGGACCCTGGGATCATGACCTGAGTGGAAGGCAGATGCTTAACTGACTGAGCCACCCAGGTGCCCCTGGAATATCTTTTTCTATCACTTCACTTTCTATGTGTCCTTACATCTGAAGTGAGTTTCTTGTAGGTAGCATAGAGTTTGTCTTGTTTTCTTCTCCATTCAGTCACTCTGAATTTTGATTGGAGAAATTAGTCTGTGTATATTTAAAGTAATTGTATATGTATTGACATTTTGTTGTTTTCTGACTCTTCTGTAATTCTTCTGTTCCTTTCTTCTCTTGCTCTTGTATGATTTGATAATTTTCTGTAGTAGTATGCTGAGGTCCTTTTCTATCTTTTGTGTATATATTATAAATTTTTGATTTGTGGTTTTCATGAGGCTCACATATAATAAACTATATTTATAATAAGTATTTTAAACTGATAGAAACTTAAGTTTAAACAGATCCTAAACTCTGTATTCTATCTCCATCCCTCCCATGATTTGTTTTTGATGTTACAATTTATTTTTTTTAAGATTTATTTATTTATTTATTTGACAGATATCACAAGTAGGCAGAGAGGCAGGCGGGGAGAGAGAGAGAGAGAGAGAGAGAGAGAGAGAGAGAGAGAGAAGGAAGCAGGGTCCTCGCTGAACAGAGAGCCTGATGCGGGCTCGATCCCAGGACCCTGGGATCATGACCCGAGCCGAAGGCAGAGGCTTTAACCCACTGAGCCACCCAGGCACCCTGATGTCACAGTTTATATCTTTACCTTGCGTATCCCTTAAGTGATTATTTTTGTTAGTTTTTTTTACTGTTTTTGTCTTTTAACCTTCATCCTGGCTTTATAAGTCATTAACACACCATCTTTGCAACACTAGATTATTCTAAATTTTACCATATATTTATCTTTACTAATGAGATTTATACTTTCATAAGTTTTCTTGTTTCTAATTAATGCCCTTCATTTTCAGTTTAATAAAGTCCCTTTAACATTTTTTTTTTTAAGATCAATTTAGTTCTGAGACACTTCTTTAGGTTTTTCTTGTCCAGAAAACTCTTTATTGCTTTTTAAATTCTGAATGATAACATTGCTGGGTAGAGTATTTTTGGTTGGAAGTTTTATTTTCTTCCAGTACTCTGAATGTATTATGCCACTCCCTTCTGATCTATAGGGTTTCTGCTGAAAAATCTGCTGATGGTCTTATGAGATTCCCTGACATGTCCCTTGTTTTTCTCTTGCTGGTTTTAAGATTCTTACCTTCCCTTTAACTTTGACTCATTAATTGTAATGTATCTCAGTGTGGATCTCTTTGAGTTCATCTTACTTGAAACTCTCTAAGCTTTCTAGATCTGGATGTCTGTTTTCTTCTTCAGGTTAGGGTTGTTTTCAGCCACTTCTTTTGGGGAAATATGTTTTTTGGCCCTTGCTCACTCTCTTCTTCTGGGAGTCCTGTGATGCAAATGTTGGTCTGTTTGATGGTGTCCCATGAGTTCCTTCAGCTAGCTTCACTTTTCAGTGTGTTTTTCATTTTGCTGCTTTGATTGAATGAGTTCCACTGCCCTTTGAGATCACTGATTGTTTCTCCTGCTTTATCTTCTGCTTCAGAGTCTGCTGTTGAAAACTTCTGTTGCATTTTTTAGTTTAGTTATTATATTCATTAGCTCTGTAACTTCCTTTTTGGTAATCTCATATATTTACTGATGTTCTCACTGTGTTCTTCCATTCTTCTTCCAGTTTGGGAACTATTATTTTGAACTCTATTATCAGTTAAATCACTTATCTCTATTTTGTTAGGGACTTCTTCTGAAATTTTATCTTATTCTTTAGTTGGGAATGTAATTCTCTGTTTTTTCATTGACTTTGTGTGCTAGTTTCTCTGCATAAGATAAAGCAGTCACCTCTCCTACTCTTGAAGAAGCGGTCTTGTGTAGCAGATGAAACTTATCATTCAAATCTGCCCCAGATCTTTGCTGTTTCTCAAACCTTTGTGATGGTCCAAACAGCCTATTTTATCGTCACTAAGCCTCAGTAGTTGAGGGTGTGCCAGTAGCTGTCAGGATCCCAAAGGGGAAAATCTCAGTCAGCACATATTGATTGAAAGTCAGACCCTCAGGCAGTAGCTTTTAAATTACGCAAATATATACAGTCCTTTGAGAATGCAAGCATAAGTGCCACTGGCTACCAGAGCCACATGATCTAGAGGTGTCCCCTGGGCAGCAGTTACAAAAATCAGGGCACCAGACGAGTGTACAGATTCCTTTCCAGGAGATACCAGCCATCTGAAGCAAGGCAGAGGGAGAGTGCAAAGGTGACATCCACTAGTCTCTGTCCCAGGAATGCATCTAAGTAGGTCCCTAAATGTGTGACAAACCAGAAGCCTGCCCCTCAGACCTCAGCTATGAAGATACACAAATATGTACTAGTTTTTGATCACGCTATGACAAGGGACCATTTTGTCATGGCTTACCACAACACCATTTATTATCTCTCAGTTCTGTAGGGGAGCAGTCTGGGCACAGTTGGTCACCTTCCCTGCTCTGGTTTTACAAGGTTGGAAACAAGGTGTCACGGGCGGCATTCTTTCTGGGGGCTCTGGGAATGTGTCTGGTCCAAGTTCATTCATGTCAGTGCAGAATTCAGGACTGAGATTCCTCTTTTCCTTGCCACCCATTGGCTGGGAATTATTCTGTTTCTAGAAGCTGCATGTATTTCTTGTCTCATGGCTTCCTTCCTGCATCTTCAAAGCCAGTGACTGTAGGTCACCCCCTTCTCACATCTCGAATCAAAATCTCTCCTCTGCCTTCTTGGTTTCCTTTTACTCTATCCCTCCGACTGACTTTACCTTAGGCCCTCATGGATAATTCAGGATAATTTCCTTATTGTAAAATTAGTTGATAGTCACCTTTAATTCCATCTACAAGGTACCTTCATAGCAGTGAATAACAATCAGACAGGAATCTTACAGGGACACCTCAGAGCCCTGCTACCATTCTAGCCAACTCACAGCTTCTGTTGCTGCTGTATGCTTTTAGTGGCAAGGTCCCAAAGCGTTAGCTTTATTGAGTGTGTGCCTGAGATGTTACATGTGTTTTAGGGCCAGTGAAAGAATCTCCATGAAATCTCCTGGGATTTCCCTTTTCCATTGAATAGAAGGGTTGGAACGGTTCACAGGGTGAGGTTGAACATGGGAAAAACTGAAACTGAGGTATGACACATGGAGAGCTACACTGATGTAATTCAAGATTAGAACTTGGTTGTCTCAGTTTCTGGGCCCAGGGAGTTTCGTCCCTGTCATTTACTCAGTTATTCTCCTATTTGTTCATTCATTGGCTTATTCATCTGTTGATCAAAGAATTATCAAACACCTACCCTATGCTAGACATTTTGCTAGCTTTATGCTCTATAAGGCATTTACAGACATTGCCTTTATGGAACAAACTTTGTAGTGAGCATTACATACATCAAGCAGATGCTCCTACAATTAAGTAGGTATGTGTAATTGATATGAAAGTAAAGTAGAGGCTTCCATGAGAGCTTATAATGAGGAGCTCTTCAGAAGATGAAGAGGTGACATTTTAAATTGAGTCCCAAATACATAAGTGCTAGCTAGGTATAGATGATTAGGAATGGGCTACCATTAAAGTAGGGGGAATGGCATGTAGGAAAGGCCTAAGGCACAAAGCAGAATAGAAAAACAAGGGAAAGTGAGTGTGGCTGGAAAATACGATGGGAGGGAGAGAATGGCGGGAGATGAGTTTAGAGAAGTGGGGTAGCTCGGATTGACCATGGACTTGATGGCCATAGGAAAGTATTTCTTCTTTATCTAAGGTGGAATGGGAAGCCATGGGAGGGTTTTAAACAGTAGAGCCTTGTATGAGCTTTGAATTTTTAAAAAGAGCACTCTGGCTGCTGTGTGGAATAGATTAGAAGAAAGTAGGAACATGGGGAGTATAGACACAAGGGGTGCATTAGATGAAGCTAGAAAGGAAGTTTTGCAATAGTCCAGGTGAGAAGTAGCTTCACCTCGAAGTAGCTTGATTAGGTTGGGGGCAGTAAAAGTGAAAGGAGAAAATGAATCTGAACCATATTTTGGAGGGAGAGTCGTCTTGACTTGCTGATGGGACAGATGGGGGAGCTGGGAGAGATGGTCAAGATAATTCCCGGTTTCCGTCATGTTTGTGGCTCTTTCATGACACAAGTCAGTTACAGATCATCTTCTTATACATAACAGAAAGTTCACCTTTTCTGAATAGTTTAGGTGCTATTATAACAGTACAGATTCAGGTTGCAAGAAAGTCTTGTGTAATACCACCTGGAAGGAATTTGTTTTACCAAATTTGTCAAAGGAGCTCAGGGAATTTGTATTATGTGATGATTTCAACGTTGTCCTGTTTCACTCTGTTCCCCATATCTCCATTCTATTTCTTTGTCATTTCATCTGGGACTAGAAAATGCTAATGATGGTTTCCCAGACAGAGAAAAATTAGCATGAAAGGAGGCATCATATCCTCATTTCTTAACAGCCACGGCCTCATTTCCCTTAGGTGCAGTCGAATTTCTTTTGCCCACATGGCCCATTGGTTGCTACTAATTCTCATGATGATAATGATATCCACTCCTGGCTTGGGTCACACAAAGTGCTGTGTGGCCACGTGTGTAGTCTTGGGTAGAATGTTGCTGTATTCACAGGAGACAGCAGGGGGCCTGAATCAGACATCCCCAATGAAAATATATAATCCTCATGTAAGCTTCATGCTCATAACCTGAAGGAAGGTTTGACAGACATCTTCTTTGGCTCTTGTACTTTTCCTGGAGACTCTGATGTTGGATGGTCTGGGTTTGAATTAATCCCAGATCTTCCATTTATCAATGGGATGCCTTAGGCATTTACCTCCTCCTGCTTTCCCACTTGTAAAAAGAGAAGAAAATCAGGCTATTGGTAGTAATTAGTGGAATAACCCATACAAAGCAAACAGAATTTAGCACACAGGAAGTACTCTGTATGTGGGAGTTATTGTTGTCATTTTCATCATTAGGGAAGAAAGGTGCCAGCACATCTCTCTTTTACTCTTCTACCTGCAGTCAAGAAGGGGCTCTTAACCCCTGCCTTGCAGTATGTGTAATATGGGCTTAGTTTTTCCCTCTGGCATTCTTGACAAGGAGGTAATTTAGAGGGAAAAGTTCTTTGTTTTTGTTTTGGTTTTTTCTTAGGAGAAGAGGATTCTGAGCAGGCCCTTGTCCCCAAGTATAGTCTTAAAAACAGACCATGACAAATTTGTTGCTCTGACCATGGACATCACCGTGAAAAGAGGCTATGGGCTGCCTCCTCTCATGTGAGCTCTTCTGACAGCTGAGTTCTGCTTAGTTCCCTGTCCCTTTATTACCTGGATCGATGTAGCTAGTCCTCTGGGGACTGAAGCAAATATGATCTCCTTAGCATTTTGTCTGAACGAGTGCTTTCCAAATATGTTGGCAGGAGGCCATGAGTTGACGTGATGGGGTCCTTGAGTAAGTCATTAAGCCTCTCTGGAAAGAGGGGTGCTGACTATGTCAAGGAGCCAGAAGGAGGGCAATAACCCATCCATGACTTTTAAAGTTGACCTCTGTGATCTTTTCTTTCTTTTTTTTTTTTTTTAAAGATTTTATTTATTTATTTGACGGAGATCACAAGTAGGCAGAGAGGCAGGCAGAGAGTGAGAGGGGGAAGCAGGCTCCCTACTGAGCAGAGAGCCCGATGCAAGACTCGATCCCAGGACCCTGGGATCATGACCTGAGCTGAAGGCAAAGGCTTTAACCCACTGAGCCACCCAGGCGCCCTCTGTGATCTTTCTTTCCCCACCCTCCAGCTGCCTACCCTGCCTACTCTCGTTGCCCTGCCCCCAGACCTTTTAATGGTTTTGTGTCCTTGAGCCAGTTCTCTCTCCAGAGAATCCTTCAACGTCCTCACCTTCATTGACTTAAAATTCCTGCTTATCTTCCAAGACTCGGGTCAAATGTCATTTCTCACTTAAGCCTTTTTATTTATTCAATCTGCAAACATTTATCAAGCAAGGCACTGCGTTACACATACCAGCTAGGACAGCAAATAAGACAGACAAAGCCCCAGCTTTCACAGTGCTGACGTCCTAGTGGGAGAGACTGCCAGTAAACAAGTAAATGAACCATAGAATGTCATGTTGTGATAAGTGCTATGAAAAAACCAGAAAAGTTGGGCAAGTGGTGGTGGCGGGGGGGAGCTACTTTCCAAGGGAGCCATTTTTAACTAAGACCTGCTGGGTGAGAATAAACCAGCCCATGTGAAGGGCAGGGGTCTTGATGTACAAACATGTTAGTTTTGTTGGAAGAGCAGAAAGTTGTTATGACTGGAACAAGACTAGCAAGGGAGAAGGGGTATGAGAAGAGATGAGAAAGATCTCAAGTAAGGAGCTCAGATTTGATCCTGAGCAAATAGGAAGAAAGGGGAGAAATCAGATTTTGTGTTGGTGATAGCGCTGCTGACTCTTCGGAGAGGGGCTGGGACAGGACAGAAAAAGAAAGGCGGGGAAAGGAGCAGGAAGCCCAGTTGGGAGGCTTCTGCAGTAGTCCTTGATGGAGAGGATGACCCAGAATGGCAACTATGGGCTATTGAGAGATTTATGGCAAAGGTGTGGTTATTGGGCCTTTACTAACGGATTGGATTTGGGGGCAAAAATAGAAGATTTACTAGGTTTTGGATTTGAGCAACTGGATTGTAATAATGGGTTGTAATGCCATTTGTGGAATGGGAGACATTTGGAGATAATAATATTTGGGAGATTGAGCAGTCTGAAGTCTGCTTTGGACATGTTAATTTTGAGATGACTGTTAGCTATCTGAAGGGCAATGTCCCATAGTTATTTGGAACTACAGGTAGAAATCTGAGGGAAATGAGCAGGAATATGTATATATAGTATATGTGTATATATAATTCTCCACCCCCAGCATGAATAGTGAATTTCTACCTCCTTTGCAGGGTTATATTAAGATCCCAACAGATCCTAGGTTCTCCTACCTCTGTAGGTCCTATATCATGTCATAGATATTAAAATTCACCTTTATCCTACATTAGATTTAATTATATGTGATTCCTTAAGAGCTGAGTTGCAACTGACTAGTTTGACATGTTGCATTTAGTAGACATTTAGTTAAAACCTCATATGATTTTGCACATTTCAGACAACTGTATTTTTAATGGAGCATGCTATTTTTTTTTAAGGAAGCCCTTAAAAACTTCTCGTGCAAGGGTAGGATAGGGAACATTTAGCACTTAATTGGGAAAGTGAGCTTGCTCGACTAGACGGCCCCCATATTTTTATACCCTTTTAAAGCCACTTAAATAGCTTCCTATTACAATCATGTGTTTTTGTGTCTGTGCCCCCCTTTAGGCTATCAGCTTATAGAGGGCAAGAAGGACCTCAGAGCTTGTATATGACAGGGACTTCCTGTTCATGGAAGCAATTAAGCTGAGCTCATAAAGAGGAAAAAGCCAAGTCAAGGGAGCCAGTAGGTCTTCTACCTACAGTCAAGAAAGGGCTCTTAACCCTTGCCTTGCAGTATGTGTAATACAGACTTATCGTTTTCCTCCAGAATTCTTGACAAGGAGGCAGCTTTGTGCAGGTTGATGTGGGATCCATTCCCAACCACACCATTCACTAGCTGTGAATCTTGCAACAGGAAGTTAATCTCTATCGGCCTCTGAGTGTCTTTGGGCCAAATCAAAGCAATTTCAGTAAAACTCAGTCTGCCTTAAAATATTAGATTCTTAAAATCATGTATTCTTTCTTAATAATAATAATAAAAAAGATCATACACTTTAGGCCCCAGGAAATGTTTCTGGGAATTTTTCAAAGCGGGGATGCAACATATCTTTTATAGCCCGATTCCTGGCTTTGAAAAAGCAACAATTGGCCCTCAGATTTGTGTCGGGTGGAGGGGAGACCTTGCAAGAAAATGTGTCAGTAAGAAGACAACATCCTTCTAAGTCCTTTGCAGTTAGAGTGGAAAGGAGCTGCTGGCGTTCCCAGATCCCAGACTGGTCCTCTGAGATTTTGTGATGCTGCCCAACACATCCTTCTTGCCCATGAATTGACTCTGGGCCAGATGTCCACCTCTCACGATGAAGAGGAGACATGACAGTATGCATCACAGCCCTGCCTCTAGTGCCAAGCAGCTCCCATGAGCCACAGCGACATTAAGTCCCGCTTGGCTGTACCCTTCTAAATTTGTCAGTGGCTCCAGAGTATCCTACTGAGAACTTTGGATTTTATGGATTTGCCACAACAATAACATTTGGACATGGCAGTCACCCAGAGGCAGGTTATTGCTTTCTGTCTTTGACATATACTGATTTGGGGTCCAGGGCCCAGCTGCCGCTGGCCTTCGCGTCCCCTCTACCGTTTTGGGTTAGAGGGTGGAAGGAGGAGGGAGTGTTGCGCTAGCCAGGCCGTAGTGTAACGTTGCCTCCCAATTTTCTCCAAATTCATCAGGCTGCTGTCTGTCATTTCTCTGTGTGTGAAGCTGAAGGGTGACAGGAAGAGAGTTAAGGATACATGCCTACTTCTATTTTCACTGCCTGAAATTCCCTTGCACACAATTGGCAGGTTCCTCAAAATGAAGAGTAGAGTGTTGAGTGGCAAACAGTGAGTCCGATAGAAGAGCTCAGCAGCATGATGCGAAGCCCCCAACCCTGGGGTGAAAAGTGAGGCAGGTCTGATCCATCCGCGGCTGGACACCTGTGAGTGGCAGAGTCTGCCACGGGTGTGGGGGCTGAGGACGGGCACACTACTTAATTTTTGGAAAGCATGGAAATGTAAATCTTTCCTGACTAATCTGTTAGATGTTGAGTCACTGTTCTTTGTAGCAATTAGATTAAACCATTAAGACAATTGACTCGCTTCCCTGAACCCTCTCTTCCATAGGAAGTTCACTGGTGATGTTCCTCCTGCTCTCGTCCCATCTCCTTAGTTAGGCCTTGGCTGCCCAGCTTCAGAACCAGTCCTAGTTCCACTTACTCTACGAAACTTGCCTTGACCAGTTCAGTTCAAAGGAATTTCTGCTGGCCTCAACCTGCCAAGTTAGTGTCCCATTCATCTCAGAATTCACGAATGTTAATTGTCTTACTGCTAAGCTTTGTTTTTATTGTTCTGTCTGGTTGTGTAATCCCAGTCAACCTATTTCAAGCCCATCTGCCTCAGCTTTCCGGTTTGTAAACGGAAGGTAGTGATAGTTTGCAAACCGAGCATACTTTGCTTTAGAGTTTTTGTGAGAATTGAGAGAATTTACATCAGTATGCATATACTCTGTTTCCTCATTGTGCTGTACACAGTAGGAGTTCAGTACAATTAGTCCCCGCCCCCCATCCTCAGAATGGGATTTCACCATAGCAGAGGCTCTCTCTTACACCATTTTGTCGCCCTAGATCTCTAAACCTCATTGGAGTTCAATTTCCATGTTGCTTGCACTGATTTCTCATTTCTCTTCCCAAGAGGCAGGGCACTGAAGCCTTCGGAGCTAGTGCCTGCTTCACAGGCAGGGTTCGCAAAGTTCTGTAATCCACGGTGGGTCTTTGCCAACTGCACAGTCCCACGCTGTGGCACGGACTGGAGACTTTAGACCAAGTTAGCTTCGAGGCACCTGGGGCTACCCCACTGTCAGTTTCACACAGGATATCAGCAAATTGAAGAAAGTCTTCTCCCCTTTCAACAGCTTTCATGCCCCACCCCCACCACCTCATGCACGGTCCCTTGGTCCCCACCTCTCCCGACACCCGGTACTAGTGAGTGTGCAGCCGTCCATATCCCGGGGGAAGCGCAGGGCAAGAGCCCAGATGGCCCAGATCCTGGAACTGGCTTCTGTATGATTTGCTAACCAGTGTGCCAGGCTTTTATAGATCTTTCTCTCCACTTGCTGTCTAAAAATGGGAGATAACCTTCACTCAGGACCAACTCTAACCTCTTCCTTTCTTAGACTGCTCTTATTTTGTCTCTCCTTTTCCACTTTGTCCTCTGGTCACCCTTGCCTTTCCAACTTTATTTAGATGCTCCCTTCGCTTCCATCCTTTCCTTCGTATTCGACTTCTGTGTGAAAACAGAACGTTCTCCTTATCTCACCCTTTCAGAGATATATACACATGGGTAGGAACAGATCAGATAAACAGGAACTTAGGTTAATTTAATAGAAAAAATAAAATATGGAATAACATTGATTTTGGCCAGTATCAATTACAACCATTCTACTATATTTTACAAAAAAACAACTGAACATTTTACACATGTACAGTATTTTTCAGTAAAAGTGGATTTGGATTTAACAGTGGATCACTAATTAAGAATAAAAAAGACAAAAGAAAACAGAAGATAGGACTTTTGTCTCCAGAAGGTTAGAGCATTTGTTAAGTCTCCAAACTTTGTACTATCCATTACATATATCTCATTATGAATATATATATTTATACATAATATATAACATTAACTTAAACTTTGAAAGCATTATGTCCTAGTTAATAATATTCTGTAGATAAACGAGGCAGTAACACACTAGTAGTTAACCCAGTATTTCCATGATGTGCGCCTGCATGGTCGGTGGGAATGGAACACACATTGGTGGACCTCAGTGAATTTGGCTGACATTGTTGATGGTTATTTGTCTAAGAATACAGACGTCATTTTTTATCTTTCCTATCGTAGTAACTTTGTGCCTCATCTAGTACGGGCTGGTTCAGTCAAATGGATTCCTTTGCAGGCAAATCTGGTCTTGCCATCTGCTTGACTTTGCTTTCGGCTTGTGCTTAAATTTGTCCATTTAGAGACTGTGACTTGAAGTGTGAGACTATCTGCCATCCCCTGGATTAACTTACTTTCTTCAGGTCAGAAGGACCTGCAGTGTTAGGAAAATGAAAGTTGCTCAGCAAATCAATGGAGTCCCTACTGATGAATTGTTCTGTGACTCAGTGTTACTATAATGCTTTTAAAGAGAGTCATTAGACTCAAATTATTCACCTTAGGTTAGACTTTAACTTTGATGCCTAGGAATGAATATTTTCAAGGTAGGCTTTTCCCTAGCTTGTTTGGGTGGGGATCTTAGCATCCACTTCCCAGCTCCTTCCCCCAATAATCCCTACTGATATCATCCCTGTTCGCAGCTGTGAAGCCAGTGACATCTGGGAAGTGAGGCTCTCACAGCATCAAGCCTGCAAGATGGCTGGTCACTCCCAAAGAAAATGAGGTCACCAATGGAGTTTGATATGAAAAATGAAGAAAATGGATATGAGTCTATCCTTCCCTAAATAGAGAAACTCAGAATCGGTAAAAAGATCAGGCATCATTTCTAACCACTGATCAAAAATAGTTTTCACATAATTCAGTACTAGATTCCAGGATGTACTTAAGAGTTGTAGAAAACCGGTGAGGATATTTCCAAGAAAACAGAGGATCTCATTGACATCCAGAGGACAGATGTATCATAGCACGGTTATAGAGGGACAGAGGAATGGGAAATAACAGAACCAGGAGGGTACAATCATGCCACCCATCTTCAATTTCCAGTTTTATTTTCTGAAAATGACAAAATGATAAAACTTCTAATAAGCACCATTGAAAAACGTTGCCCGGCCGACTTGGGCACGAGCTTAAATATTATTTAAATAATTCCATTTCTTAAAAAATACAGGACCTTTTAGAAACTTGACTCCAGGAAGAAATTTCCCACATCATATCCAAAATGCTTCCCATCACAACAAATAGAATTTCTGATGGACTTAAAAAAAAAAAAAATGCTATGGGGATAATGGCCATATAGCACCAGGAGATTGTGCAGGGTCTACAAAGTGAACACTCCAGATTTCAGGGGAGCTGGATGAGGCCCACCTGTTTTGTGTAACTTTGCATTCTGTCCATCAATTTGACTATGTGGAGTGATCCCATTTGACCAGCTGTGTGTAAAATAACCCAATCATCTGCAAAGCCAAGGCCAATAGCAGCAAGTCTATCTGATGAAACCAGTGCAGCAGACTTCTCAAGTGAGTATAATGCCAAAACCAGCACATAATGCATGAAGTAAATTATGTGTGGAAAGGATCAATGTTCAACTGTGAAAAACTAAGACAAACGACATTGAATACAACTCTGAGGGATGTTCTTAATGCCCTTAGGTCCACTTTGCTGTCATTTCCCCCAACGGTGGACTCAAGCATGAAAAATGACAGATGCAAGAGCTTTCTCTTTGATTTTGATCTATGTCTGCTCTTGTGATGTTTTTGAAAGGTATTTTTAGGCGTCCCAAAGGGGAAACAAGCAAGTAAATGCAAAGGGGAGAAAAAAAAAATGGACCTTCAAAACCAGGGCAGGAAATCAAATCATTACTTTAACGTCAAATTTTGGCATCAAATGCTTTGGTCATACAATACTGTCTCTGTGGTTCTGGCTGTTTAGCACTAAACACCCAGGTATAAAAGGTAGGCTTGTTGTAGGTTTATTTTTTTTTTTCCATTTAAGTTCTGACAAAACAGTTCACCATCTCCCTGCACAAATTTGAGAGAGAAAAAGAGCGAAAAAGAGAGGTGGCTTGCTTTTTTTTCTTTTTTTTTTCTTTTTAATAATAATAATATGGAGTAATCTATAAGTCTACAGGAACAGAGAAATCTAAGATGGCCGCTCAGCCTTGGAATGTACAGGTTTTGCAGCAAAGTTGTTGAAGAACCTTCCTCTGGCACAGATTGTTCTTTTTCACTAGCATACAGAAGCCTCCTTCTGCCCAGGACTCTTCCGTTGCTTTTCCGGGAAGTCAGCAAGACAGAGGGGGAGGTGAGGACGAGGGCAGCATGATGTACACGTGGAAGAAGGTTTTGATTGGCCAGAGAGGCAGATGGGGGGATTGGAAGGATCATTGAGGAGCAGTCAACAAGGAGGAAATTGGGTCCACGCAAAGTGATTTCAGTCAACAGCATTGTTTTTCAAGGAGAGAGATTGCGGTCCAGTGGTGAATGTGATTGGTGTCCATTTATGAAAGGAAAAAAAAAGGATTCGAAAAAAAGAATAAATTAGAAATCAATAATAATATAAGCAAGGAATTTTTCTTCTCAGAAATACCTAGAGCAGAGAGTATACAGTCATTTATACTATATTTCATTGAGTCCAAGACACTGGATTTAGGATGCACCATTATTTTAAGTACTATCAGGAAGAGAACATGCTTCATACATCTTATTACATGGTGACCCAAGAGTCTCCTCAATTAGAATATTAATGTTATGTTTATGGAAATATTAAATATTCTATAACAGGCTGTTTTGTTGCTGTGCTTATAAACTCTTCCTTTGATTATTAAACAATTATTTGAAACTATTCCAGACTATAGTTCAGTTCAACACAAGAAGTAGTAACTGTGTATCTAAGTCCGTGACAAAGTCACAGGCAAGGACAGCTGTGTCACATCAACCTATGGGCAAAAGTGGCTGCAAGCTGCCATAAATTATAAGATGCATCTGATTTCAGGGCTGTTAAAATGTTAAGAAAAAAAAGTATGTCTTAGAATCATTGAAATATGACAGTTGAAAGAGAATAAATTACAAACTCATAAATGCCATTGCTACGTGATTTGAAAAGCCTGGTGAGCCATTGGTGATTTCGTGATTTAGCTGACCTAAAGTGGGCTCATTACCAGAGATGGTTCTTCATTTTCTACTCTTGCTCACAAGCCTGGACGCACCCCATCTGGCATAACTTATCCCAGGTTTAGCATGGTTTAGAGAAGGCAGTTAAAGCATCACAGATGTGGCCATGCCTGGCACCAAGTGCTATGGGTAAAAATTTCAAGTGTCTGTGGATCTTCTGAGTCTAGAAAATCTTCAAAATCTTCCTGTTTCTTGTCACCAACTTCAAAATTCTGGTCAGATCCAGCTATGGTACCATGTTTTTAAGTAAAAAGTGATACTTACATGGTCTCTGAAGTGCCATCACCCCTACCCTGTATCCCTATGCTGTGTGGTGAGAACACAGAGCCCGAGTGGGTCTGGCCCGTCCCTGCTGGACCAATCCTATGGTCATGAAGACACAAAGTCACCGATGATGCTCTGTGGAAATGAGCCTGTTGATGATGCTCTACACGTCTCATGATGTGCCCTGTTCTTTCCGATGTCTTTTTGAATTTCCTCATAGGAAGTTTCAGAATGACCATACAAGGTCAGTGGTATTAGCCTCCTCGTTTTTACAGGTGAGGAAAGCAAGGCCCAGAGAAGTTTATCACCTGCCCAAGACCTGGAGCCCAAAAAGGAACGACAGTATTCTGACTCCTGAATCCATACTCTCCCAACTACAGCACTGTTCTACCTCTTGTGAAATTTCTAGAAGAGGGCCCATTCAAAGGAAGGCAGAGAATAAACCAAGGGAAGTGCCCTTGTCCAGGAAGACTATTCCAAGTTCAGAGTTTTTTATTCTATTTTCAAACAATCCAAAGGTACTTAAAAATAAGTGGTTCAAAATGATGTCTTTCTAGGTCACTGAGATGTGTGTCTGCATAAAGTCCAGACTCAAATTTTAGGGCCCCCTGTGTGAATTATACCGAGACTCAAAGTTCGCAGAATGCTAAAGTTGGAATAATTTAGCTCCATTCAGTTATAAATGGGGAAGCTGAGGCTAGAAAACTGAGAGGACTTGGCATTTGCGAGGTTGTCAGGGGGAATGGAGTAAACCAGAGATTCCCAAATCTGGCTGACACTTGAGAAGTTTCTAAAAATATCCATGCTTAGATAGCACCCCCAGACCAATTTCCTAGGAATCTTCAGGGAAGGTGTGTGGTCCTGGAATTTTGGTTGAGAACCATGTATGCAAAGAAATAAAAAATGGACCAACACTTAGAAGTCTGTCATTAATTCCTTGCTTCTCAGGTTGAATGAAAGATTCAGGTACCATTTGATTACAATTTACTTGTCAAAAATGTAAGTAATCCAAAAAGGAGTGGCAATAAACTGGCATCTTCACATGATAGAATTTTATGCTATAATTAAAAAGTGAAGGTTCTGAGGACTTTTTAAACATAGGATGATGTTTATGTCTAACACTTAGTACAAAAAGCAGGATACAAACCTCCATGTACATGGTATTTTTAAAAATCTGGTCAAAAGTACATATGGCGAGAGACAGGAAAGACACACATGAAAAAACTAATTAGAAAATGCTGCTTATTATATTCCAAGTATATGGCATTGTGGAAAAGGTAAATCTATGGAGACAGTAAAAAAAATTAGTAGGTTCTGGGGTGGAGGGATGGGAAGGAGGAAAAGGCAGAGCACATAGGATTTTCAGGGCAGTGAAAGTGTCCCGTATGATTATTACAGTGGTGAATATGTATCCTTCTTCATTTGTCCAAACTCCTAGAATGTACATCACCAAGAGGGAACCTTGATGTGAACCATGAACTTTGGGTGATAATGGGGTGTCAGTGAAGGTTCACTGATTATAACAAATGTAACTAGTCTGGGGTAGGACGTGTGTGTGTGTGTGTGTGTGTTTCAGGGGGGCAGTCAGCATATACAGGAGATCTCTGTACTTGCTGCTTAATTTTGCTGTGAGCCTTGAAACTGTAAAGTTAAACCCACAGTTTGCTAATTAAAACAAACAAACAAACATAACTAAGGCCATCTTGGCCAGTGGAACTACAGGTGACTTCTTTTAATTAAAAAAAAAAAAAAGCCCAAACCAAAACCCACGGAGGGTGTGAGTTCAAGATGAATGAATGCCAGCAAGATACTGGGCATGTTCTAGCTGACTCATGCTTGATAGTTTATGTGGAAATATACCGGATCTCAACAGAAAACGAGGACCCTGTGTTCAGAGGCTGGAAAGGAGCAGTCTGTACTCACCGTCCTTGCAGATGGCTCCCATCTGACACGTCCCTAAGTCTAAGAGGTACCCGCTGAGGCAGCTCGTGCAGTTCTTGAAGCCGGGGCCGTTGCACGTCAGGCAGCTAGCATCACATCTACGGGGAAAACGTACAGTTCGTGCTTTCACGTCAGGCTCGAGAAAAGACGTTGGGTGCTACCCACCTCTTACGGACGTTTTAAACTCCATTCCCACTTGGAAGATGGCCCAGAAGCATCTGGTTGCCGTAATTGCTACCTTTGCCGACATTAAAGCCCAGCAGGTAGACGGACTGTAAGTGGGAGAATGCACTGTACTTGAAACCGCAATATTACTTTAAAGGTTTTATTTTTTTTAAAGATTTTATTTGACAGATCACAAGTAGGCAGAGAGGCAGGCGGGGGGGGGGGGAGCAGGCTCCCCGCTGAGCAGAGCCCTATGCGGGCTCAATCCCAGGACCCTGAGATCATGACCGGAGCCGAAGGCAGAGGCTTTAACCCACTGAGCCACCCAGGCGCCCAACTTTAAAGGTTTTAAAGTGCTCCTGGGACGGAAATGAAGCATTAGAGAGAAGCTGGGTGAAAGCTGCAGGGCAGAGTCTGTAGGAAAATCTGGGAAGTCATGTCAGCATAGTAACTGTTTGGGTCCGGCAAGGAGGCGGGCGCTCCCGTGCTGGGCCGAAGGCACGGGGCACTTACTTCTTGCAGGATTTGTGTCCATTCTCTGCCGAGCGGTCCAAGTAGTAGCTGAGGCTACAGGTCTGCACGCAGCGCCCGTCCTCCATGAAGTAGGCTTCGGCGCAGCTGCTACACGCGTCAGCGCCCGGCCCTTAAAAGCAAGACAAAGGCGGGAAACAGACACGCAGTCTCAGAACCGCTCGCACGATGAGCTGCGGCCTGCGTGATTGGTGACAAGGGCACGAATACGTTGTCATTTTAAGAGGCACAATTTCATATTGTGCTTTCCCTCACATTCTGTGGGTAAAAAACAAAACACCACTCACTCCCCGTTTAAATTGAACCCATTTGCCAAAAACCATCAAATGCCCTCGGAAGGAGGAGGCGGCCTCCTGGGCATGTGTCAGTGTCGCGCCAGGGACGGAATGCCCGTGGCTGGCATTCTGAGAATCCAGGCAGGAGTCCTGGAGGAGAACTGGGTTTCTCCGGCATTTACTTTAACTCTATCTGGTGGGGCTGCGGGAGTGACGGCTGACCCCAAGGCAACAAGCGCCAAACCAGAGCCACAGGAATAAACCACAGGACTGGGGACAAGATACCAGCACAGGCAGCACAGAAGCGGTGACAGGGCTGGCAGTCGTGGCCGTTGAAGTACTGGCCGTCCTCGCAGGCGACGGAGCACTGGGACCCCTGCAGGCTGAAGACAGACACACGGACGCTGTGATGGAAGCAACGAGGTCACGACTCCCCGACTCCCCATGCAATGCTGCTGCACCTCCCGGAGACCCATGACTTGGCCAAGCTTCCAAGCAGGGGAAATCGCTGCGCACCCCTTCTGTTTTCCTTCCCGATGCCTGTCCTGCTTCTCTGTGCCTGTGATGATGTCTCTAGCCTGTATGTGTGCTTCAGGCTTCCTGGACATTTCTCTTCATTGTCAGGCTGGCGGGTGCCTCCCTTCTTTGCTCTACACCTTAACCCTCCAACCCTGGGGGTTCTTAAAAGGATCTTACTCACAAAACTCATCACCTAACAATACATCTGATAACTCTATTACATCATAGGGGTTGGATATCAAACTTAAAAATTGTTTTGTTATTATAAAATGCAGTAGGAACACCACATAACCTGAGTTCCAACTGAATAAAGGGCACAGTGAACTTTAGCTAGCCCACTCTCCTGGGAGTAGCTACTTTGGTTTCTATTTCTGTTTTTTTTTTCATTAATTGAGATTTTTTTTTTAAAATTTCTCTTCAGCGTAACAGTATTCATTGTTTTTGCACCATACCCAGTGCTCCATGCAATGCGTGCCCTCCCTAACACCCACTACCAGGATCCCCTAACCTCCCACCCTCCGCCCCTTCAAAACCCTCAGGTTGTTTTTCAGAGTCCATAGTCTCTCATGGTTCATCTCCCCCTCCAATTTCCCTCAACTCCCTTCTCCTCTCCATCTCCCCATGTCCTCTGTGTTATTTGTTATGCTCCACAAATAAGTGAAACCATATGATAATGATTCTCTCTGCTTGACTTATTTCACTCAGCATAATCTCTTCCAGTCCTGTCCATGTTGCTACAAAAGTCTGGTATTCATCCTTTCTGATGGAGGCATAATACTCGATAGTGTATATGGACCACAGCTTCCTTATCCATTCGTCCGTGGAAGGGCATCTTGGTTCTTTCCACAGTTTGGCGACCGTGGCCATTGCTGCTATGAACATTGGGGTACAGATGACCCTTCTTTTCACTACATCTGTATCTTTGGGGTAAATACCCAGTATTTCTGGTTTTAGTTCTTCTACTGGTTCCCATCAGCACCACATGACTGCAATACACTTTGCCTCAATTTCCTGATTTATTTTAAATGCTAACGAATAACATTGTAAAATAACCTGCCGATACAGTTGATTCCCCAAACACCCCAACTTTTCTTAATTGTATTATTGTTTCCAGGTGTTCTCTCAACCCTATTTTTCTCTTTCTGGAGCTCTTGGTATCTATTAGAGTTGCCAGAATGTTGAATGAGGAATGCATATTTTTTCTCTTTTCTAATATCAATTATGATAGTTTTCATAGTGAATAGATCAGTTCTTAAAATTAAAAAAAAAACTCCAGAATTTAGGACCTTTAATCTACAAATATTGCTCACTGAATCAATAGTGTGATTGCAGCTATGGATTAGCACCTGTAATCCTATGTCACCAAAGAGATGATCCTACAAGATGGGTATCTAACAGGTTCAATGGTTTTTATCTAAGCAACAGGTTCAAATAGTTTTTACTCTCCGAGACTCTATATTGTTCCAGTGCACATCTTAGTTGACTGTGCTTTGTATTTGGATCACACTAACTTGGAAAAGTAGAATTTATTTTTCTCTATTGGAAAGAACAAAAACAGATAAAAAGAGATCCCAAACAGTTAACGTTTTAATCCACTTCCTTCCAGTATTTTATGTGTATGTATTTGTTCTTAGCCACTCTTTAAACAATGATGACAGTAATGATAATAATTTAAATAATAGGTCTCTTGAGGCAAAATGGTCAACCCTCAAAGCCTCTAAGGAAAAGGCAGGGAGTCTCAAGGACACAGAGGGCAGCTTAACTCAAAGTGTACTCCATTCACAGACCTGACTGGCCAGGGAGCGATGTCATTTAAAGAGCCAGTAAGAGAAAATCTCTGCCCTTCCCAGGGAACTGGAAAAAAGGACATTGTATCAAATGCATCCTTTTGTGGGAGGCAATAGGACCACCAAAAAACTTATCAAAGTTGGAAAAAAAGCTGCCTCGTTTTTCTAGTAAAGGGCATTCCTTCTGAGGTTGGCATGTGTTGAGAGAGAGGCTGCCTTATGTGAGGAGGGAATGAATGTTAGTGGGTTGTGCAATAGAGAGCAGGTGCTGTATGTACCCCGAAGCTTTCTGGTGCTTCCAAAATATAGCGGTGGCGTGGCTAACGTGCCTGGCACAGGGGACACCTGGGTTCCTTCTGTGATCCATTAGCTGGGCTGGAATTGTGCTGTCCCACATACTTCGGTGCCTGTGGCTTCCGAGCACTTAAAAATGTGGTTTAGCACTTAAAAAAACAAAGCCCAGGAATGGGACTTTAAACTTTATTTAGTTTTAGTTAATTTCAGTCTACATTTTACAAATTGGCCCCCGGTTCAGTTAGTGGCAAAACCGAGTAAGTCTGGCACAAAGCTGGCTATATAAAATCTCCTTTGATTCAATTTTGTAAAATCCAAATATAGAGCAAGTACTTCTCATAAAAAATTACTGTCCAAGTTGAGATGTGCATTGTGCTTTCTGGGATCAAATGCACACCAGATTTTGGTATAAAACAAAAAAGAATGTAAAACATCTCACTAGGTCTTTTCTATTGATTACATATTGAAACAATAGTATTTTGGATATATTTAATATTTTTTTTTAAATATTACCCCTATCTTTTTACTTCCTTTAACGTGGCTACTGGCATATATGAAATAAAATGAACATATGGGGCTCTCATATTTCCACTGGAGAGCGCTGGTTAATGAGCTCTGGAAAATGTTCCCTAAGAACCACAGTTGACGGAACTCTTGAACAACATGGGTTTGAACTGCCCACTTCTAAGCAGATTTTTATTTTATAAATACAATACAGTACTCTAAATGTATTTCCTTTATAATTTTCCTAACATTTCTCTTCTCTAGGCTTACTTTATTGTAAGAGTACAGTATAGAATACATATAACACAAATGCGTTAATTGACTGTTATTTGTAAGATTTCTTTTCAACCGTCATAATGGGTAGTTACATAGTTAAGAATAACTTGAGGACTTAAGACTTATATGCGGTTTTCATCTGTATGAGATTGGGGCCCCTAATCCCTGAGTTGTGTGAGAGTCAACTGTATAGAAAATAATTGTAAGTAATCTTTTATTTCTCAAGGACCAATTATGTGTCTGTTATTGGAATAAGTACTTTACAAGTATTATCACAGTTGATCCTTTTCATCATTCAGCAAATGTGGGGGTTAGTATCTCATTTTATAGATGACAAAACTGAAGTTCAGAGTGGCTCAGTGACATGGCCAGGATCCCACAGCTGACTAATAGAAGAGGGTTTGAGCCCACATCTACCTTGTCTCCCTTCTTGTCTCTGCTCCTTGTCCAAAAAGAATTAGGGGGCTGACTAGACTGATATTTATCAAGGCCCGAAGTCTTGAGATGAAAGGTACTATGCCAATTTATGCATTGGCGTATGCATTTATGAAAATGCATTTTCGTATGAATGCATTTATGAAAAAAAACCCTAGAGTTAAAAAAATATATTAGAACATCATTTTTATTTAGATTAAGGTTTCATTTATTTGAGAGAGTCAGAGCATGAGTGCGGGGAGGGATAAAGGGAGAGGGAGAAGCAGACTCCTATGGTTCAATCCCAGGACTCCAAGGTCATGACCTGAGCTGAAGGCAGATGCTTAACTGACTGAGCCACCCATGTGCCCCGATGCTCTGATATTAAATATAAAGAATCACCTGCCTAGAGCCTGCTGAGTTCACCTCACCAATTAAAGGCAGAAACAGAGGTATTCTCAATACTTAAAAAGATCTGTGTGCAGCAGATTTCAGGCTTTCTACAAACTCAGGGTCCAACTCCTTACCCAGCAGAGGATGGTCTGACCTTCTCTGGAAATCCAGGGGCTACCTAGTTCATGTGAGCTGTGTCTTGTTCTCTTGCGGAAGCTATCAGATATCTGGCTTTAGCAATGAGCAAGTCATCCAGTTCAGAAAAACATCGCCAGGTGTTAAATCTATGTGCATACCAGAGCATAATGGAGCCAAGCCTGAGGTACTTAAGATAAGAGCATGATTGGCTATATGGAGAGAATAATACAGATAAGGGAAGAGTTTCTGACCATCAAAGGAATGAATCAGGAGGATTAAATATAATTCATTGGTATTACCTACACAGTAATCCTTGACGGGGGCACGGTGCTGGCCAAAAAGCACTGAGAAAGCCTCTCAAAAAGCCGTTTTTATTTATGTGTATCAGAGCCATCTTTTCTGAAGAGAATTTTACTTGGTGTGTGAACCTCCCTTAGCGAAGATAGCATCCAATTTTTCACACATAATGGTAAAGATAATGCAAATAGCAAATCAGGTGTTTGAATGGGAGTCAAAGCAAGGGTGATGGTAAGAGGATTATTTTTTTACATATTGTATTTATATTGAGAAACTCCTTGGGCTGTGTGACTTAACAAGATCCTTCACTCTCTTACCTTAACCCATCCCTGCATTCTGTACAGTTGTGGAATTCAGTACATGTCTTGCAGTTTTCACTGCATTTCCGGCAAAGATTTTTCTCTGTTAAAAACAAAACAACACAACAACAACAAAAAAAACCCACACAAAAGTAACAGTTATAAATCAATTGGTCATTGGATTCCATAAAAGCAGGTTGAGACATTCTAATGGTTGCTAATGTACCTGATAGTACACATATGTGACCTTGAGCAGAATACTTCATGAACAGCCCCACACTCAACGTTTGCTCTCACTTTCCAGCGAAGCGAACAAAGGTAGGAAACTGCTGGATGGGAGATGCCTCACATCTTCCATTTTGCAGACAAAGGAACCATAGCCCACCGACTTCTTAGTTGAATAGCTGATTGGCTTCTCCCCCCTCTTCTTTTCCTCTCTCCCAAGTGGGGTTTCCTAACTTCTGACAACGACAAGCCCACTAACAAAGACGCTGGGGCAACGCTAGGACGTAAGGGTTGAGAAGCAGTGTCTGGGGCTGTGGGATGGAAAGGTGGGCCCCCATGCGCACAGCGTGTAGGACCACTCTGAAGAATGCCACCAGAAAAGGGAATCTGCATTAAAGACGGCAGGGTAATAAGGGTTGATAATGTATTTCTTGTATCGTCTAGAATAGTGTTGCATACTTTATAGTGGCTGTGACATTGATATGTTGTTATAGTTCCGATATGTCTCTATTCTGGAGAACAGAAATATACTGGATTAAAGCAAATACACCATGAACATGTTTTCCTGTTTAATCCCCAAGACCAATCCCCATTGGAAAAAAATGGCAAATGCATGCTTATGCAATAGTGAAAATGGTGATTCTCAATACCGTCTCTGAGCTGCAAGTGAATTATAACCACATGTATGTGTAGGATTGAATGAGCTTTGTTCATAGGCTTCATTTCCTCCACCTACTCCTTAAATACTGCTTTAATGGATTCCTATAAGAACCTCCTGAAGGTCCACTTCCTTTCTCAAGTCTGAGCCTCCCCTGCCCTTCCCCATGAAATATGAAGTCCTTTATAATCTTATGGTAGTCTCCACATGGTCTTCCCTTCACTCTGCTGTTGAGGTTCCTGGACATGGCACAGGATCTGAAGTCCAAGGACCTAGATTTGAATTCTACTTCTAGTATTTCCGGAGGGCAAGTTCAGGGTCTCTGTTCTCTGTTCCACAGACATTTCAGTGATGCTGACCTTTCAGGTAACTATCTTGAGGGGATAATGAAATTACTCAGGGGAACTGTATGAATTTGAAAGCACTATAACTGTGTCAGCAGTAATGATTACCAGTCATGATCATATCTGATCACTGTCTTCAGGAGGAAAATATAACAAAAGTCAGTTACACAGAAGGAGAGAGAAGCAGAGACCACTCATATCAGCAAAGCCACTGTCTGAACAGTCTTCCTTCACTACAAACGTCCCAGGCTCTGGGGACACGACTGACTCTCAATTATCTCTGTCCTGTTATGCACCCTCTCAGACCAAATTTCTTTGCAAAGATTCCGCCTTCTGGATAGAATTTTGAAATTTTTCTACAAGAAATACTGCTTATTTCTGGGGATCCTTCACACTCCCCTCCCCATTCTTATTTTTCCTTTCTCTATCAGGTTGAAGTTCATGTTCCAAATGTTGGGGGAAAAGGAACTACACGGAAATCCTACCCACCGTTCTATAGGGTAAGGTGAGACTCCATTTGCCTTCTGGAAAAAATGCTTGCCTTTGAGTCAAGGGACTCTGACTTCTTAAGAAAACTGTTGCCTGATTTCTGAAACACAACTCTTATTCATTTGAACTTGGGTCTTTTTCTTTCTTAGGTCGTGCAGAAACAGGAGATAATCAGCGTCATCATGCACCATGGTGTGACACGCTTGTTAGTTACCGAGAATTCAGAAATAAAGCAGAAGGGCGCTACCGGAGCACCAACAGGTAGGAAGGCCCAAGGATTATTTAATTCTCCAGTGAATGTACTTTTGTTTGTTTCCTAATGATGACTGATTAGGGCCTAGACTCCTGAAGTGAAATGACATGTTCATTTACAGATTTTTGTTTGTTGCAAAAGATTTCTGTTTGGAAAAAGCCCCTCAAATTCGATTTGAATTGCCTGGTAGGAAATTATTCATTTCTTAATTGAAGTATAATTAACAATGTTCTATTAGTTGCAGATATAGAATACACTGATTTGGTGATTCCATATATTACTCACTGTTGACCACAGTAACTGCAGTCCCCATCTGTCACCGTGCAGTGTTATTACAGTATTATGGACGATATTACCTAGCTGTACTTTTCACCTCTGTGACTTTCTTATTTTATAACTGGAACTTTGTACCTCCCCTTTATCTTTTCTGCCCATCCCTCCATCCACCTCTGCTCTGGCCACCACCAGTTGTTCTTTGTATTTAAGGGTCTTTATTTTTGTTTGCTTCCACATACAAGTGAAATCCTATGGTATTTGTCTTTCTCAGTCTGACTTATTTTACTTAGCAAAATACCCTATAGCTCCATCTGTGTTGTCACAAATGGCAAGACCTCACTCTCCTATATGGCTGGGTAATATTCCACTGTGTGTGTGTGTGTGTGTGTGTGTGTGTGCGTGCATGCCACCTTTTTTTTTTTTTTTTTACAATTTTTTACAATTTTATAATTCTTTATCCGTTCATCTATCAGTGAACACTTGGGTTTCTTGCATGCCTTGGCTATTGTAAATAATGTTGCAATAAACATAGGGGTGCATATAGTATTTTTAATTGGCATTTTTGTATTCTTTGGACAAAGTCCCATAGTGGGATTCCTGGATTTTATGGCGTTTGATTTGAATCTTTTGAGGAGCCGCCACCGTGTTTTCCACAGTGGCTGCACCAGTTTACATTCCCACTGCAGTGCCTAAAGGTTCTCTTTTCTTTCCATCCTTGCCAACACTTGTTACAATTTGTGTCTTGATACTGACTAGTGTCCTTTCTTGAGAGCTATTCTAAAATGTGTGAGGGGGGTGTCTCATTGTGGTTTTGATTTGCACTTCCCTGATGATGAGTGATGCTAAACATCTTTTCATATGTCTGTTGGCCATCTGTGTATCTTCTTTGGAAAAACTTCTATTCAGATCCTCTGCCCATTTTTTTATTGCATTGTATTTTTGGTGTTGAGTCGTATACGTTCTTTATAGGTTTTAGATATTAACCCCTTATCAGATACAGATACATCATTTGCAAATATCTTCTCCCATTCACTAGGTTGCTTTTTGATTTTGTTGATGGTTTCCTTTAGTGTGAAAAAGCTTTTCATTTTGGTGAAGTCCTTATATAGTGGCTGTTGCTTCCTGGGCCTGAAGAGACCTATCCATACATAGGTTGCTAAGGGCAATGTTCCAGAAATTACTGCCTATGCTTTCTTTTATGACTTTAATGGTTTCACGTCTCCCATTTAGCTGTTTATTCCATTTTGAATTTATTTTTGCATATGGGGTAAGGAAGTGGTGCTGTTTCCTTCTCTTGCATTCAGCCGTCCAGTTTTCCCGGCACCATGTACTGAAGAGACCATCTTTTCTCCACTGTGTATTTTTGCTTCCTTTGTCATAGATTAATTGACCAAATAGATGTTGGTTTATTTCTGGGATTTCTATCTTGCTCCATTGATCTGTGTCTAATTTTTGTGCCAGCACTATGCTGTTTTGATTACTATGCCTTTGTAGGAGATCTTGAAATCTGGGATTGTGATACCTTCAGCTTTGTTCTTCTCTCTCAGTATGGTTTTGGCTACTCAGAGTCTTTAGTGGTTCTATACAGAATTTAGGATTATTTGCTGTAGTTCTGTGAAAAATGGTTTTGGTATTTTTTTTTTAAGATTTTATTTATTTGAGAGAGCGAGCACAGGCAGACAGAGTGGCAGACAGAGGCAGAGGGAGAAGCAGGCTCCCTGCTGAGCAAGGAGCCTGATGTGGGACTCGATCCCAGGACGCTGGAATCAAGACTTGAGCCGAAGGCAGCTGCTTAACCAACTGAGCCACCCAGGCTTCCCTGCTTTTGGTATTTTGATAGAGATTGCAATGAATCTGTAGGCTGCTTTTGGTAGTATGAATATTTTAACAATATTCTTCCAATCCATGAGCATGGTGTATCTATCTACTTGTTCATGTCATCTTCAATTTCTTTAATCAGTGTCTTACAGTTTTCAGAATACAGGTCTTTTACCTCCTTGATTAAATTTATTTCTAGGTATTTTATTCTTTCTGGTGCAATTTACAAATGGGATTGTTACCTTCATTTCTCTTTTTGCTACTTCATTATTTACACAATATGCAGATTTCTGTATATTAATTTTGTATCCTGAAACTTCACTGAATTCATTTATCAGTTCCAATACTTTTTTTGGTGAAGTCTTCAGCATTTTCTATGTATAGTATCATGTCATCTGCAAATACTCAGTTTTACTTATTTCTTACCAATTCGTATGTCTTTGATTTCTTTGTCTGCTGCAGCTAGAATTTCCAGTATTATATTGAATAAAAGTGGTGAGAGTGGACATCCTTGTCTTCTTTTTGTCTTAGAGGAAGAGTTCTCAGTTTTCATTATTGAATACGATGTCAGTTGTGGGTTCATCATACATGGCTTTTATTATGTTGAGGTATGTTCCCCTGAACCCCACATTTTTGAGAAGTTTTAACATGAATGCATGTTGTATCTTGTCAGATCCTTTTTCTGCATCTGTTGAGATGATCATATATTTTTTTATTCTTCCTCTTGCTTATGTGATGTCATATTGATTAGTGAATATTGAACCACACTTCCTCCTCTGGAATAAATCCCACTTGATCGTCCTAAATGGTTTCTTTAAATGTACTATTCAATTTGGTTTGTTATTCTTTTGTTAAGGATTTTTGCATCTGTTTTCATCAGAGATACTGGCCCGTAGTTTTCTTTTTATATAATGTCTTTGTCTGGCTCTGGGATTAAGGGAATGCTTGGCCTCACAGATGAATTTAGAAGTTTTACTTCCTCTTCTATTTTTTGGAATCATTTGAGAAGAATAGGTATTAACTCTTGTTGAAATGTTTTGTAGAATTCACCTGTGAATTCATCTGGTCCTTAATATTTGTTTGTTGGGAGTTTTGGACTGCTGATTCATATCTCCAGAGAGGGTTTCTCTAATATCTTCCATGCCTTTCTCAAGCCCGGTTAGAACCTTGAGAATTGTCATTCTGAACTCTAGATCTGACATATTCCCAATGTCTGTATTGATTAGGTCCCTAGCCTTTGGTACTGTCTCTTGTTCTTTTTTTTGTGGTGAGTTTTTCCGCCTTGTCATTTTTTCCAGATAAGATTATATGAAGGAGCAAATAAAATACTAAAAGGGTGGCAAAGACC
>PISX010006641.1:0-19354 GCA_004024625.1 Mellivora capensis | reverse complement strand
CAAATTGAATTAACTGCAAGACTAAAGAATCATGGGGAGAAAGCCATGAATTCCGCGCATTGCTTTCTCCTCCTCTGGAGTTCCGCTGCACTCCTTGTTAAGTGAACTTGGTCTTGGCTGGATTTCTTTTGATCTTCTGGGGGAGGGGCCTGTTGTAGTGATTCTCAAGTGTCTTTGCCCGAGGCAGAGCTGCACCGCCCTTACCAGGGGCCGGGCTGAGTAATCCGCTCGGTTTTGCTTTCGGGAGCTTTTGTTCCCTGAGCGCTTTCCGTAGAGTCCGGAGGACGGGAATGAAAATGGCCTCCTAGTCTCCGGCCTGGAAGAGCTGAGATTCGGGGCCCCACTCCTCAGAAAAAAAAGCCCCAGCCACTCCCGTCTCCCTCGCCTCTGGCCGCGCTCCGAGCTCACCCAGCCTGCGACCGGTTCAAGGTAACCCCGAGCTGAGAGCTCACTCCTCGGCTCTGTCTCTGTGGCCGGCTTCCCCGCTCCAATACCTGCGAGCTCTGCGACACTCAGACACCCCCGATCCTTCTGTGACCCTGCGGGACCTGGGGCCACGCTGACCCTGTATGGGCTTCACCCCGGTTTAGCCTCTGGAGCGCTGTCCCTCCGATTTAGTTTTGGAAAATTGTAGGTTTCTGGGAATTTATCCATTTCTTCTAGATTGTTCAATTGTTTGGCAGATAATTTTTCAATGTTTTCTTATAATTCTTTGTATTTTTGTCATATTATTTCTCCTCCTTCATTTCTGACTCTGAGTCTCCTCTCTTTTCTTGATAAGTCTGTTTAAAGATTTATCAGTTTTGTTTTCTTCCCAAAAAACCAGGTCTTAGTTTCATTTTTCTTATTTTTTTGGTCTCTATTTCATTTATATCTGCTCTAATCTTTATTTCCTTCTACTGACTTTGGACTTTGTTCTTTTTCTAGTTTCCTTTCTCCTTTTTCTAGTTCCTTTAGGCTTAAGGTTAGATTCTTTATATGATATTTTTCTTGATTTTTTGAGTAGGCCTAATAGCACTATAAATTTTCCTCTTAAAACTGCTTTTGCTAATTTCCAAAGAGTTTAGACTATTGTCTTTTCATTTGTTTCCATGCATTTTTTATTTCATCTTTTTTTTTTTCATTGACTCATTGGTTAATTAGCATGTTGTTTAACCTCCATGTATTTGGGTTTTTCTTTCCTTCCATTTTTCTCTTGTAAAGTTGATTTCTAGTTTCATACCATTTAAGTTGGGAAACATGCTTGATATGATTTCAGTCTTCTTAAATACAGTGAGACTTGTTTTATGGCCTGACATGTTATGTATACCAGAGAATGTTTCATGTGCACTTGAAAAGAATGTGTATTGCTACCGAGTTGTTCTTTTTTCCAATTCAATTTGCATGGTTTATGTTTTCTCATCCCTTCACTTGCAGTTTGTGTGTCATTATGTATGAAGTGAGTCTCTTGTAGGTAGCATATTGATGGGTATTATTTTCTTATTCATTCACTGTATGTCTTTTGATTGGAGTATTTAGTTTACTTACACTGAAAGTAGTTTTTGGAGTTCTTCCTGATTCCTTTTTTCCTTGCTTACTTTCCTTGTGAGTTGACAGTTTTCCTTAGTGATATGGTTGGATTCTTTTTCTATTTCTTTCGTGTATATCACAGGTTTCTGAGTTGTGGTTTCCACTGGGCTCTATATTGAGTTGAGGGTTGCTTGAGTTCAACACATTGTAAAACTACTAAAATTAACTCCCACTTCCATGTTTTATGTATGTGATGTTTTATTTTACATCTCCCTTGTCTAATTTTTCTAGATATCTAGAAAACTTTGTGTTTTAAACTCCACAGTGGCTTTATAAGTGACTATTTTTACTCTGTTTAGCTTTTACCTCTAAATTTTTTCTGCTTTTATAATTTTTTCTTTACACGATGGCCTATTCTTTCCATTTAAAGAATTCCCTTTAACATTTCTTGTAAGCCTGATTTAGTGGGATGAACTCCTTTAACTTTTATTCTTCAGGGAAACACGTTCTCTCCTTCTGTTTTGAATTATGTACTTTCTGGGTAGAGTATTCTTGGTTGTAGGTTTTTTGTTTGTTTTAGCACTTTGCATATAGCATGCTACTCCTCTCTGGCCTACAAAGTTTCTGCTGAAAGTCAGGTGATAGCCTTATTTGCCTTCCCTTGTATCATCACTTTTTGCCATTTTAATTATTGTGTGTCTTGCTATGGACCTCTGTGGGTTGATTTTGGTAGGGGTTCTTCTTCTTGGACCTGGATGTTGCTTCTTTCCCCAGGTTTGGGAAGGAAGGTTTTCATCTATTATTTCTTCAAATTAGTTTTTTGCCCCTTCTTCTCCTTCTGGGATCCCTAAAATGTGCACGTTATTATGCTTGATGACGCCACAGAGTTCCCTTAACCTATTCTCATTTTTTATTCTTTTTTCTTGTTGTTCAGCGGGGTTGTTTTCCATTACCATCTTCCATACCACTGATCTCTTCTTCTGCATCTTCTGAGCTACTGTGGATGCCATTTAGTGTATTTTTATTTCAGTTATTAAATTTATCAGCTCTGACTGGTTTGGGTTTGGTTTTTTTTCTGTCTCTTTCTTGAAGGTCTCACTGAGCTCCTCTGCTCTTTTCTCAAGTCTAGTGAGTATCTCAGTGATAATTACTTTGAATCCTTTATCACACATACTGTTTGTTTCCATTTCATTTGGCTGTTTTATTGCGATTTTGTCTCTTTTTCACCTGGGACATATTCCTCCATCTCATTTTGTCTCTTGGTGTTTGTTTTTAATGTAGTAGGACAGTTAGTTATGTCTCTTGGTCTTGAAAGTAGTGGCCTTGTTTTCAAAAGAGCTCCTGTGGTGTCCTGTAGTGCAGCCACCCCCTGGTTACCAGAAAACCAGGCATTCCAGGGGTGTCCTCTGTGTGGGCTGTGTGCGCCTCCCTATTGTGGCTAAGTTGCAACTGCCTTCAGCCCAGCCCGCTGCAGTGATGCCCTTTGCCTGCTCTCAGTGTCCTGGGTAGGGCTGCCGGAGGTCTAGAGCAGCGGCAGGCTTGGTGAGTTGGGCCAGCAGGGAGCCCAGCTGTCTTCACTTAGTCCCTCTGACTCAGTGACGGGTGCACTCATGGGCAGGGCTTGTTTCTTGCATGGCCAGCTATGAGCTCCACTGCAGGGACTACAAGTGTGCTGTTAGAGCGGCTTCTCTCCCACTCCCCAGGGCGTGAGGCAGTTTGGAGTGGCGCCCTCTAAGTGGGGATGACGGGGCAGGAGCCACTTTGAAGGCAGGACTGCCAGTTGGTGTGGATAGGGAAGAGCACACAGTGCCAGAGCAAAGTAGAAGGAGAGTGTCAGCGCTCCCTTTCACCGACATCCAGCTGTCTAGGGCTTGGGGACAGGCTGTGGGGGAGAGGAATGCCATCTACCAGCACTTTCTTTCTAGAGAAATATTCTGTGCCTCCCTGCCTGGGGACAGATCTCATCCACTCAGGACAGATTAGTCAATGTATCTCCTTCATATATAACTGCAGACACTTCTCAAACTGCTTCTGCTGTGCTGTCTGGGCTGAGTTATTTAGTATGCTGGATCTTTAAGGATGATGGAGACTCCATTTCCTATTGCCTTCAGGCTCTCCTGGAACTAAGGCCCACTAGAGTTAAGATCTCCTGGTTTCTAAAGCCAGACATGGTGGGAGGGGTACTCCTCTTCCTAGTGCTGGGCGTGCCCGGTGACGAGTCAGATCCTCTCCTCCACACTCGTGATGTCCCTTCTGTTTGTAGTTAGTGGCACCCAGGGTGTGATTTTCAACTATGTCTCCATCCTACCTACCCTTTTCAAGGTGGCCTTCTCTCTACTGTTAACCATGGCCAGTCTGGCCTGCCAGACACCAGGTGCCTTTCAATTAGGGGAACAAATGTAGCTGTTATCTCAATATGTCTGAGGGACAAGGTGAGTTCAGGATCCTCCTACTCTGCTCTCTCTGGAAATTCTTCAGTTTTGTCTCTAACTCAGCAAATGGATTGCATTTTGCCTTTCCTAGTGGGCTGGGATACCTGATAGCATTTGACTCCATTTATCACTTTAAAGGTTTCCTTCTTAATGGCCCTTCATTAGTAGTTTTTGACAATGTCTATTTCTAAACTTTCTGAAATCTAACACTGATACCATACTGACCTGGTTCCTCTGGTTACTGTATGGAAAAGAGCAGGCTTGCCTGCTATCTTTTGAAAGCCTGCATCTGAAGCTGGCCCATGGCTAGCATCTGGGAGTTGGATTTCAGGAGGGGTTCCACCATCCTAACTGGTAAGAGTGGCTCATGGTGCCTCAACTGTACAAACAATATGGTTTATGCTGAACATCTGCTTTCCTTGTAGGAGCCTGGAATTTTGGTATGTGCCGGCCAGTGTCTTTGTGATGACGACCCGGGGCACTGAGACTCGGAGGAGGTTCCCACATTGAAAGGTAGCCTACATTTCACATGTTGCAACCAGTTGTTCCTAGGGGATTTAAATCCATCCTGGGAGAAAACTCAGAAGCTAGTGCTGGTTTTCTGCATCCATTGTCATATGTACCTTTTCCTGGTTTTTACATAGTAACTATGTGCTCATGGGTGCAACTACATGGTAAGTCTTGTGGGTCTTCCTAGAAATCACTGAATCAGGAGAGGGGCCTGAGGACTCCCTGACAGTTAGTTAGAAGTATTTTTACACAAATGATTTTTTTTTTTTTTTTTACAAAAATTGTTACAAATTCATTTTTACAGCTCTAACATGTTTTCTTAAAACCTGGTAAGATCATATTAGATATAAGTGAGGCCTCAATTTCCCTCTTAATGTCATTCAAATGAAAACCTTCTATTTCCTCTAAAACCCAAATATTTGAAATTGACTCACTGGGGTCTGGATATGCTCCATCAGGGCAGTGGAGAACACAGCTATGGATTTCTTCATTTAGGAAGTATCCATCTTTACAGGACAGGCACTGGTCACCATGGCTCCCAAAGCAGGACTCACAGTTGGGGGCACACTTTCTGCATCGCTTCTTGTCAGCATGGTAGTGGCCAGAGGGGCAGCTGGAGACACAGATCCTGCATTGTGGGATGATAAAGAAGGGAAGCATCACCAGAGATGGAGTCCTAGGCACTCTGGGAGATGCTCAAGAGCAGCCTTGATCTCAAAATCCTTTTTAAAACACGACGGTAACACCATATCCAAACAGCCAAATTCTGCTGGTCGAAGCTCTTTCCTGTGTAGGGTGTTCAGGCAGCAAGGCGGCCTCCCAATATTGAGTCTGCTAAGGAAGGCATGTCTTGGTCCAAACCATCTTCAGGTTTGGGACTAGCTCTTTAAAAGGGATGATGGTTAGAAACTAGAGGCTCAAGAGGAAGGTTGAGGTAAACTATGTGGGAACCACCATTTTATACAAAAAAGTTTGCTAATAAGGGGTTACTTCTGTCTGTGTGTGCTGTCCTACGGATCCTCTGAGCTAGGGGCAGTGGGTGTAGGTTACTGTCTAAATTAATCTAAATATATTTAAACTTGGTTGGTTATGATACATTAAAAAAAAAAAAAGAACTTCCTTAACTGAAGGACAGCTCTTCGTTTATTCATTCAACAAATATTTACTACTGAGTACCAAGTAAGATGTCAGGCATTTTGCTGGTCTCAGCAAGGAGAGGTCCTGCAGTAGGCAAGGGCCCTTCCTTTAAGGAACTGAAATGCCAGGATGCAGGTAAACAGGACTAGAATGTGTCTGGGTCTGTCTGGATGGCTCAAGTGTGGACTCATGGCAAGTCAGCTCCTGTAGTAAGTCTTCCCTGAAGGAGGAGGGAAAGGCGGGCAGGGCTCTGAAGCAGATAGCCTCTGATGGGCCATCACTGCCCCAGGAGCCTCCCTTTGGACAGATCTGCACAACTCAAGGGGCTCAGAGTTATGGTGACCAAGCAGGTCTGCCTCAGTGCCCAGAGTGGAATAGGGAGGATGAGCAGGGCCCGGCACCTCTGCCACACAAGAATGAGGGAAAGCATCTGTTGGGCTGCATGATGGCATATTCATGAAGGGCAAACAGAGCTCTAGCATCAGACATCCATGGGATGGAAAGGTCTAGAGGGAAGAGCAGTCCTTTGTGGAGCTAGTCTCCCCACTACGGCCCTTCCAAATGTGAGTAAAGACATTTGCAGCTTAACAGCATTACAGGGACACTTAGTATAGGTTTCAGCATTTGGAATGACACCAGGAGGCTAGGGCAGCAGCCTCGGTTCTCGGCTTAGGTCCTGGGAGGAGAATGTCAGCAGACATGGCTGACATGTCCCCGTGGGACCACGGGGAGCACAATGCGGGGTGGGGGGGATCGGATTCAGGCTGATTCTTACCTTGTGTTGTTTTTCAGCTTGTAATAGTAGTTTAAGCAGTCATTGCAGTGGTCCGGTCCTGGCCCGTCACAGCCCACCTCACTGCACTCAGGGTCACAGGGACCTTTAAAAAAAAAAAAAAAAAACCAATTAAAACAATACTTGGAAAACATGATTTTAAAACAGGTCCGTTTTACCTTGAATTTGGTATAAAAGGAGACTTTTCTTCTTTCTTATGCAGTGAGAGTTTTTAAGGTGGAGGAATAATGTGTACCATGGCTCTATGCATGGAGATGAACTCCTGACGTTTTAGGGGGGAAAATCTCAATTACCTAAGTATCAGGAATGGAAATCCACTCATGGCCTGGGCTTCAAAAAAGCACATATGTCTGCCTCGTGGGAGATAACACATAACTCGAATTCCAATGAACAATGTTATTGTGGCAACTGGAAGAGAACTGATGGCAATTAAATATGCATCATGATAAAAATGTTGGATTTACAGAAAAATGAGAAGTTAGGCTGTTGACAGAAAAAAGGAAAAAAGTTGATTATTCCACACCTAGGTCAGATTGTCTGGCTTGCCCATGGTCACTAAAATCACGGGATACCTCTGAGATGCTGTAGCCAGCAAGAAACATCATTATGGCATCTGGTACGAGGTTATCAGTGTCTGGTCTGGGATTACAAAGCAGGTACTTAAGGCCCAGATTTAAAATTGTGTCCTACCCACAGGCTGGTGGGCAACTTAACAAAAGAAAACTAGACATACATTTTAAAAAATGCAAGCAAGCTTAAAGAATTCCAGACCTAGGATGAAGGTTGCTAAGCTTTCCTGACATATTCTTTGGTCTAGAGATAGAATTCACAGACAGGAAGAAAAAATGCCAGAAAGATGGGAGATTTTTATAACTGATGAAAAGCTTTCTAATGACAAGGGCTAGACCTTTTGCTTGCTTGAACTAACTCCCTTTTTCCTTGTTGTCCATACTTTATTTAAGCTCTTTCTGGTTAAAAATTCACATGATTTTAATTAGTAATAAACATGCACAGGATGTACAAACAGTAAGTTGATATGTTGGAAATGTCTGAACCATACTTATTTAAATCAAAAGGATTTACTATTGAACCTTCATCTCCTTTGGTCATTACCGGACTCTGTTCTATGGTTACTGAAATGGTAGAACCTCGGAGGAATGACTTAGAGAAAAATCTAGTATTCAAACACCCTCATTTACCTGGTGAGAAAACAGACTTTTTAAGAATTAGAGTGGCTTGTCCAGCATCATCAACATGGATCCACCTTCTTAATCCAGCTGCCCTGTGTTCTCCCAAGCCTTTAAACTGATCTCTAAATTGAATTCCAGAGCTAGTGTAACTTAGGACCTATCAGCTCTCTGCTATGATACAGCAGGAGAGAGTGTCTCTACGTAAGGGTTGGAACTCAGCCAGCTGTGGGCCCTACAGCCCCTGGAATTTGATGAAACAGTACTAGGGATCTGGTTATGATAATGCCATCTGTGCCTTTAGCCAGGCTGACTTCTTCATGAAGGTGAAAGTCACAGCTCTGAAGAAAAGGAAACATGGGTGGCCCTAACTTTTCACCAGATGATTTCTGCAATTAACTACCCTCCCACTAAACTTACGCTTTATATGTGCCAAAGGGCTCCGTACGGCCAGTTCACAGGCTGTGCTGTTTCTTTTGTAAACTGTCCCAGATGCAGTTTAGCATTTTCGGTTGCAGGGTAATAATGAAATAATTGTCTTTGAAATGTCCACATTGGCACTTGTGAGAACAGAGAGGTAACGAGAAAAACCAGAGATAGAGAACTGTTTGTTCAGAATTTTGAGATTCCCAGAATGTGAATTGGAAACCTACCAGAAGGCATATAGCAACAGGTTATTAGGCTCAGTTTATGTTTTTGGATGTCCTTTCTCCTAACAGAGAAGATGAACTGGTTTGCTAGTTATCATGGGAATAGTCATGTTACAAGCTCAAAACAAAATGAGATAATCTAACCCGATCGAGCTCCGGTTAGCTCAGCTTGCTTGAATTATTCCAGCTGATGATGGACTCTGGGATACTACCTGTTGAGAATAAAAGGAACTATGTGCATGTTTACGATATTCTGCTAAGGTGATTAATGAAGTACTTTTATCTTTAGTTCGTTAAGTGTTATGTCATACCCCCCAGCACTGAACGCTCCTTTAAGTGGTAGTCAGTGCAACAAGACCGAAAGCAGAGGGGTGCCTGGTTGGCCCAATCAGTTACTGTCTGCCTTTGGCTCAGGCTGTGATCTCATGGGTCCTGGGACCCCGCCCCATGTGGGGCTCCCTGCTCAGCAGGGAGTCTGCTTTGTGCTCCCACTCTCAAATACATAAAATCTTAAAAAAAAAATGATATGGCTATAATACCTGTAATTGCCCCAGAAAATCAACTCTAAAACATAATTAATAAAAGTTGAGCAGAATGGTCTGATAGAAGATAAATATGCAATGGCCAATAGATTTCCTAGATACCAGCAGATACTAGTTAGAAAATACGGCATCTTTTCCATTGTAACAGCAACAAGACCCCAAAATAGGTAGGAATAACACTAAAAAGAATAGAACATAAAATTAAAAGATTTTGGTAAAATGGGACACGGTCTGTGTTTTGGATGGAAAGACTTGTATATTATAAAAGCAATTCTTACCTAAACAATTCTTCCCATGAGATTGCATGTAAATTCACATTAAATTCCAATGGGATCTTTAGAGATGGACTTAAGAATTATTATGAAAACAAAATGTTCAACAGAGAGTAGAATATAGTGTGGGTGGGTGGATTAAGATTAAAAAATCAGAAACGGGGGTACCAGAAGAGACCCTGGTTTAAGAATTTGGTCTACTATTATAAAGGAAAGACCCTGGGGTGCTTGGGTGGCTCAGTTAAGCATGTGTCTTCAGCTCAGGTCATGATCTCAGGGTCCTGGGATTGAGCCCAGTGTCGGGCTCCTTGCTCAGTGGGGAGTTTGCTTCTCCCTCTCCAATAAATATTTTAAAATGGGATGATAACCCAGCCAATAATGTCTTTATGGAAAATAAAGACAATTTTATCTCATACTATATATCATAAACCAAAATAAGTTCCAGATGAATTAATGGCCAAATGTAAAAAGCAGAGATTAGAAAAAAATGCATGTGGATATTCAGTTGATTTTAAAGATTAAAACTTCTTTAAAAAAAATACAAGTGAGATCTGAAACTATAAACCTTACCCTCCAATTTTTTTTTTTTTTTTTTTTTTTGTCAAAACAACAGAACACAAAACAAAAAACTACATTTTGGAAGAAAGCAATACCTGAGGAAATGTTTTCAGGAAATATAATAGTTCCTCCCCCCACTTATCTGCAGGGGATAGCTTCTAAGACCCTCAGTGGATGCTTGAAACCACGGATAGTACCAAACCCTATTTATACCATGCTTTTTTCCTACACATCCAAACCCGTGATAACATTACATTTTTAAATTAGGCACAGTGAGAAACTAATAACAGAACAATTATATCAGTATACTATAAAATCTTGTATTTATCCATCTTCTTGTGACAATGTGAGATGATACAATGCCTGCATGAAGTCAGGGCAATGGTACAGGCATGGTAATATAGCATAAAGCTATTACTGACCTAATTATCTATCAGAGGATCATCGGCTTCCTGACCATTAATAGGATACTATTTAGTAGTAGTGGTATTACTACTAGGAAACAACAAATAAGGGGGAACCACTGTATGGAAAAAATGTGAGATAAGAAAACTGGTGCCAATTTGAATAGAAAAATGGATAAAATACAATTATGTTTAATTCCTAGAACTAAGGAGGAAAAATGATTTACTAATAAAGCTATAAAACTTTTAAAATATTCTGTTTTTCTGTTTTGTTTACTTTTTTCTTTCTACTCCATGTTGGCAGGAAGGAGTATAATAAAGGCACAGCTGGTCACAGCATAGACTGGTACATCTTGTCTGGGAAGGAATGTGACAAAATGTATCCAAGCTCTCAAACTGATTATTCCCTTTGATGCAGTAATTCTCAGAACTCCATTCTAAGGAAATAATTAAAGATATAAACAAGGACTGATAAAATAATGTTCATCCAAACCTTATTTAAAAGAATGTAAAACTCCCAGCAAACACATCCCAGATTATGTATTAAATGTAGTACAATCGTGGGATGGACTGTTACGCTGTCTTTTAAATATCTGTTGTGAGGATATGTGACAACAGGGAAATATGCTCTTAATAACCACAAGAGAAAGAAAAAGAACATGAAAACTCTCTACAGTGTGCTTTTCGCTTTGAAGAAAACAACAGTGCTGTGTGAATATACACGTGCAAATATGTGGGGAGGAATAGAAAAGAAGATGGAAGAAAATATATCAGAATATCGCTAGAAGCTGATCTGTGCGTGGTGGAGTGATGTACAAGAGTTATTTCCTAGCCTCTGTCCCTGTCGGAAGCCAGCTCACCTGCATAATCGTCTGTGCCGTAGTCTTCCGTGGGGTCTTCGACTCGGCTGTAGCGGACACGTTCCACTTTAGGGAACTCGTTGGTTGGGGAGTATGGCTGCACGGAGGTACCATAGAGGACCAAAGACCATTCTTTCAATTTCCCTTGAGAAACAAAAATGAAATCCTAGCATGACCACACACACACTCTTGAGCTTTACAATTTAATTCCTTCTCATTAAGAAAAAGCAACAGAAGAGCGTGGCAAGCATTTTCATAAGAATCCTAGCATGAGGTGCATAGCTAGGAATGCACATTTTCCACCAGTTGAAGAATAACTGACATCACATATGTACTGAGTACCAACTATAGGTAAGCCTTAATTTAATCAGCATTTATAAGACTGAGAGGTGAATACCTCTCAGATAGCTGGACCAAGGGCTGATTCCAAATTATGGGTATTCTAAAAGAGAACCCCAGAATTTTACAGAGGCCTTTGTTTTTCTACATATAAATAACATATTTGAATTTTTTAAAAAAATTTTATAGAAAAGACAAAACAACTACTTTGTTCCATCTAACTGAATTAGTCATTTAATCTTAATAATATATCACTATACTAAGCTATAGACCTGAGCGGTCCAGTGATACCCTCTAGACACTTGGTTACTTAAAATTTAAAAATTTAGTTCCTTGGTCATACTAATCACATTTCAAGTGCTCAACAGCCATATGTGGCCGATGGCCACTACAATGGATATCACAGAGTATTTCCACCACTGCAGAATGTTCTAGCAGACAGTACTGCAATGAACCATTTTCTGGTCAAGAATGCCTTGAGACAGGAGCCACAGATTTTAACTCCTTTGCAGAGGAGGTTCTCAAGGAACATTTTGCTTTAGTCCTTACTTCTTTTAAAAACTGCTTACAGGTCACTAAGCTTGATAAGATTCACATAAAGAATCAACCATAAGCCAACGTGATTAAGACAAAAACCATTAAAAACATGGAAGAGTGCTAGGAGGAAGCAGGACCTCCTGAAGCCAAATACAGAGAATCCAGGCATGGTGGGGGACAGCGTTCTGCCACAGCCCCAAGACTGGTGAACTTGAGGTGTTCGCTGATCCATTAAGTTTGAATCCATTCAATGTTCACAACAATTGGGAGGTAGGCACTTGAGCTCCCAGTACAGAAATGAGGAAACAGGCATAGAGGTTGATAATTTTCTCAAAGGCACTTAGAGTGCAGACGGCTATTAAAACCCATCTGGGGGGGACTCCTGGGTGGCTCAGTGGGTTTAGCGGCTGCCTTCGGCTCAGGTCATGATCCCAGCGTCCTGGGATCGAGTCCCACATCGGGCTCCTTGCTCGGCAGGGAGCCTGCTTCTCCCTCTGCCTCTGCCTGCCTGTGCTCGCTCGCTCTCTCCCTCTAACAAATAAATAAATTAAAAAAAAAAAACCCATCTGGGGGTTCCAGCTTAAGATGACAGTGTAGGAAGATCCTGAACCCACCTCTTCCTACGACTCCCTGAGACTACAGCTATATAGGGAACAATCTCCTCTGAAAAAGAAAACAAAACCAACAGGCTGAGTGGCTCCTACACAAGAGGCAAACAAAAAACCCACATGAAAGCAGGTAAGAGAGGATGAGACACAATCTTGCAATAAACCCCACCCCAGGCACTGTGACCCACAATCAGGACTCAAAACTCCACAAAGTTTCTCCGCGAGAAGCAAAAGGTTTGAATCCCATATTGGACACCATAAATTTTTAAGACCTGCACCTGAGACGAGTCCCCAAGACCTCAAGCTTTGAAAACGAATAGGGCTTGAGACCCACAAGGCTACAGTGAATGGACTAGTTTTGGTTTTTTTCCCAAAGATTTTATTTATTTGACAGAGATTACAAGTAGGCAAGAGAGGCAGGCAGGGAGAGAGAGGAGGAAGCAGGCTCTCCGCAGAGCAGAGAGCCCGATGCAGGGCTCAATCCCAGGACCCTGGGATCATGACCTGAGCCGAAAGCAGAGGCTTTAACCCACTGAGCTACCCAGGCGCCCTGTGAATGGACTAGTTTTTAAAGAGCTTGCCGGTGTGAACCCACCAGCTCCGAGGCTCAAGGCAGAGGCAGCCAATTGAAAAGCACGGACTTTCTGTGAAAGAGGCTTATTTGGTTATCTTTACATACAGCTAGGGGCCTACTGAAATACTCTCCAGTGGGCACCGTCTTGGCTCTCTCCCTGTCTTGCTCCAACTCACTAGTATCTCCCAGAAGGAACCTGTACTCATCTGGGACCCAAATTTTTATGGCTGCCTGACAGGGGACACCTCTTGGTTGCTGGCACTGGTGGCCAGCAGGACTTATGTTTACTGGTTACACAGGACTGTAAACAAAATGGACAGATCTATGCTTCAGCTCACCCAGAAGAGAGAGAATCAAAAGCATCTAAGTCTTGATTTCAGCTCAAGTCATGATCTCTGGGTGGTGAGATCGAGCCCCACTTTGGGCTTCATGCTGAGCATGGTGCCTGCTTAAGATTCTCTCTCTCCCTCTGCCCCACCCCCCAGGGCATACACTCTCTTTAAAAAAACAAAAAAGAGGCGAAGTTATAACCAAAATATAAATAAAAACCATGAAAATATAAAGTATTAGACTATCATCAATTACGCACCAACGAAATGAACAACCTAGAAGAAATGGGTAGGTAAATTTTTAGACCTATACAACCTGCTAAGACTAAAGCATTAAGAAACAGAAAATCTAAAAAAAAAAAAAACAAAACAGAAAATCTAATGAGAGCAATTACTAGTAAAGAGATGGAATCAGTAATAATAATCACAATAAAAAAAACCCTTCCCAACAAAGAACTGATCAGAACTACATCTTCTCTGGTCAATTCCCCCAAATATTTAAAGGAATACAAGTCCTTCTTAAACTCTTCCAAAATATAGAAAAAACATTTCCAAACTCATTATATGAGGCTCTCTAGCATTATCCTGATCCCCAAACCAAATAAGGATGCCACAAAAAAATCCCTGAACACAGATGCAAAAGTCCTCAACAAAAAAATTAGCAAACTGAATTCAACAATACCTTGAAGGGATCAAATACCATCAACAAGGGAGATTTATTCCAGGGATACAATAATGTTTCAACATTCATAAACTAATCAATGAGATTCACAACATTAACAAAATTAAGGATGAAAATCGTATCATTTCAGCACATACAGAAAAAGTATTAGCCTATTTCAACATCTATGATAAAAGCTCTTAATAAAGTATGTATAAGGGGAATAATAAGCATCATAAAATCAGGAATAAGACACTCACTTTTAAACAACAGGGAATTAGAAGTCCTAGCCAGAACAATTAGGCAAGAAAAAGAAAGGGCATTCAAAAGAAGAAGAAATATGTCACTATTTACACATGACATGCTATTGTATATGAAAAACCATAAGGGTGCCATCAAAAACTATTAGAACTAGGGACGCCTGGGTGGCTCAGTTGGTTAAGCGGCTGCCTTCGGCTCAGGTCATGATCCCAGCGTTCTGGGATCGAGTCCCACATCAGGCTCCTTGCTCGGCAGGGAGGCTGCTTCTCCCTCTGCCTCTGCCTGCCACTCTGTCTGCCTGTGCTCGCTCTCTCTCTCTGACAAAAAACAAAACAAAACAAAACAAAAACAACAACAAAAAACTATTATAACTAATCAACAAATTCACAAAAGCTGTAGGATACAACATCAAAATCTTTTGCATGTCTATATAATAGTAATGAACTATCAAAAAAAGAAATGAGAATTCTATTTATAATTGCATCAAAAACAATAAAATGCTTAGGAATTTAAGCAAGGGGGTAAAAGACCTGTATACTGAAAGTTATAACACATGATGAAAAAATTGAAAACACAAATAACTGGAAAGGTACTCTGTTGCTCATGGATGAGAAGAATATTGTTAAAATGTCCATACTACCCAAAGCCACATATAGATTCAATGTAATCCCTATCAAAATTCCAATGGCATTTTTTTGTATAAATAGTACAAATAGTCCTAAAATTTTTATGGAACCACAGAAGGCCAAGTCACTCTTAAGAAAGAAAAATGAAGCTGGAGGCATCAAGCTTTCTGATTTCAAAATATAAAGCTATGGTAATAGAATAGAATAGCACACAGAAGTAAACTCATGCATATATGGTCAATTAATTTACAGTAGCCAAGAATACACAATGGAGAAAGAATTTTAATAAACGATATTGGGAAAACTGGACAGCCACATGGAATAATGAAACTGAACCACTATCTTACATCAGACACAAAAACGAAATCAAAATGGGGGCACCTGGGTGGCTAAGCATCTGCCTTTGGCTCAGTTCACGATCCCAGGGTCCTGGGATCTAGTTCCATGTCAGACTCCCTGCTCCGTGTAGAGTCTATCTGTCCCTCTCCCTCTGCTCCTCCCTCTCACTCATTCTCTCTCTCAAATAAATATAATCTTTAAAAAAAAAAACCTTCTAAATGGATTAATGATTCGAACATAAGACCTGAAACCATAAAACTCCTAGAAGAAAACATAGGTCATAAGCTCCTTGCCATCGGTCTTGGTAATAATTTTTTCGGGTCTGACCAAATGCAAAACCAAAAAAAGGAAAATAAGTCAGACTATATCAAACTAAAAAGCTCTGCATGGCAATGGAAGCCATCAGGATGAAAAGGCAACCAGCCTACTGAATGGGAGAGAATATCTGCAAATCATGTATCAGAAAAATAATCTGATTAAAACATGGATTGGGAATATGAATAGACATTTTCCCAAAGATGACAGACATGAGGCCAGCAAGTATGTGAAGAGATGTTCAACATCACCAATTAAGGAAATGCAAATGAAAACCACAGTATCACCTTACCCCTATTAAAATGGCTATTACCAAAAAGACAATATCTAGCAAGTGTTAGCAAAGATGTGGAGCAAGGGAGCCCTTGTGCACTCTTGGTGGACACGTCAATCAGTGCAGCTGTGATGGAAACCAGTATGGAGGCTTTTCAAAACATTAACAATAGAACTACCATATGATTCAGTTATTCCACTTCTGGGTATATCTGAAGAAAACAAAAGCATTAACTTGTAAAAGTATATGTACTCCCATGGTATTCAAAATAGTTAAGATATGGAAACAACCTAGGTGTCCGTTGATGGATAAATAATAAAAATGTGGTATTTTTACCAGCGGTAATAATACAGTAGAATCATATTCATAAAAAGGAAGGAAATATTGCCATTTTTGAAAACATGGATGGATCTTGAGGGCCTTCTGTGAATTGAAATGTCAAAGACAATACTATATGATCTCACTTGTATGCTGAATCTAAAGAAAACCCAGAATTACTGTGGTGATCATTTTGCAATATGTACAAATATCAAATTATTAGGTTGTATGCCTGAAACTAATATAATGTTACATATCAATTATATCTCAATTAAAAAAAAAGAAAAGCCATTCAGAAGCCAAATGCTGTTTTTTTTGTTGTTGTTAGAGAGATTGAGTACACGAGCAGGGGTGGGTGGTGGGGGGGAGAGAGGGAGAAAGAATCTTAAGCAGGCTGCACGCCCAGTGTGGAGCCCAAAGTGGGACTTGATCTCATGACCCTGAGATCATGACCTGCACTGAAATTAAGAGTCAGATGCCTAACTGACTGAGCTACTCAGGTGCCCCAAATGCTGTGTTCTTAAACCATTATATGAAACAACCTTCCTGTTTATTTCCAGGAGTTTAGAGCCTTTAAGTTTAAAAATGAACATATTCTATGCCACATTCATTGTTGTTTGACATTTGCACTGGGCCAGCCCATTGGTTTATATGTGTTTACCCTCTGCCAGCTTTTCCTTGGACTTACATGTTAATGACTATGCTTTTCATAATTAGGGTGCTGTTCAGTCTCAGAATTCTAAGTGTTATACGTTAAGTAGTGGCAAGAAATGAATGTCTGAAATTCATGACCCGCTTGCCTTTACATAGCAATGCAAAAGAGAACACATTTTCCTTTGGCAACTCTCAGGTATACAAATGGAGCATATAATGCAAGGACACTATTGGAAATCCAATCCATCAGTCACCCTAAAACCTGGCTCATTTAACTTAAGATCAGTTTGGATCTAAAATTTACCCTTGTATAATACTTGTAAGAATGCTGACTCATAATTGATTATTTCCATTTGTGTCCTTTCTGAAATGTCTTGTAAGCCCTCAGGGGACATACTTGTTGGGCAATTCATCCCTTTATGTTTCACTTATGTAATCTTATTTCCTTAGAATCTAACACAGTTCACATCAGATATTGCCATATTTGGGCCATCATGTTTCCCTTATCATAATGTTTTCCATTTGCTAAATTACTTAGGAGATTTTGCACTTGATGATGCAACTTTCTGTTAATAAATCACTGTGTAAATACAGAATAATAAATCACTATGTAAATACAGAATGAGAAAAATCTATTGTACATGTTGGTACAAAAGTGCAATCTGCCCAAGGATGAAAACCCAAGACAGGTCTAATGTCTAACAACACAAAGACAATGATTAAAAAAAAAATTCCTTCCTATGGACTTCTAATTCAAGATGTGGGAAGACCCTGAATTTACCAACTCCACAGACACACTCAATCTCTTCCTCCTGAAGTAGAACTAAGTGCTGACTGAACAGGTTCCATACAAGAAAAGATAGACAAAGAGACAAAGAGAATGGCAAGAAAGATGGAGACAGAGTCATGAAGGGACTTTGCTCTCCCTCAACACCATGAATTGCTGCAGTTTAAAAGGGCAACTAGATGGGACGCCTGGGTGGCTCAGTTGGTTAGGCGGCTGCCTTCGGCTCAGGTCGTGATCCCAGCGTCCTGGGATCGAGTCCCGCATCAGGCTCCTTGCTCAGCGGGGAGCCTGCTTCTCCCTCTGCCTCTGTCTGCCTGTGCTTGCTCTCTCGCTCTCGCTCTCTCTCTCTCTCTGACAAATAAATAAATAAAATCTTAAAAAAAAAAAAATAAAAGGGCAACTAGAACACATAAGATCCAGCCCTAGAACTCCACCAAACGGCAGGGGCAGTTGTGGAAATATCTCCAGGTTGGAGGGGCTGCTGAGCGCCACAGTTTGCATTCCCCCTCCACTTGATGGCACAGAGAGGAGCAGGGTCTAGAGCCAATGCTGTTCTGCTGCCTTAGTGAGCTCTGGGCCCTTAGCCCACACTTTTAAACATTTAAAAGAGGAACTGGAATATAAAGGATCCAGCTGAAACTCAGCCAAATTGTGGGAGCTGCTGGAACTCCCTCTGGCTCGGAGAGGCTGGTGAGTGCCATGGTCTGCATTCCTCTTCCACCTTGATAGCATAGACAGGAATATGGTCTGGATGCCCTTGTCAGTTACTACCTCCATAAACCCCAAACCCCAGCCCACATCAGCCCCAGCTGTCCCACCAAGGCAGTCCCAGCATGGTGCACACTGGGACACCTGTATCAGTGCTCACTATAGCCAAGGTGACACATGGGCCAAGTATCCAGGAATACTCTAGGCCCACAAGTCGCCTGACAACTTGCCAGGACTTCCTTGATGCAGGGTGCCTCATGATCTCCTGGCCTGAGCCTTCTGAGCTTCAGATGGAGCTTGGATCTGCTTTAGCTTCAACTGTCCTCCCAAGGTACCCCTCAGCACAAAGACCCCTGAGACCCCATAGCTTGTAGCTACTTCAGCTTCTCTGCTCAAAGGGTGCTGTGACCCCCCAGCTTACATGTACTTTGGTTTCATCTGCTCTGTTGGGGGACTCTCTGTGTGGAGATAACTGGGACTACCCCAGCCCATGTCCACTTCAGTATTAGCTATCTTGCCAGGATACCCTCTGCACAGAGTGTTATGATCCCCAGGCTGGTACCCACTTCAGCTTCAGCTATTAGACTGTAGTGCCCCCTGCACAGATTGCCTCAGGACCACTCTGACACAGCTCAGGCCAGTCCACCAGGGTGGTCCCAGCATGGAGTGACCTGGGACCTCCAGCCAGCCAGCTAAAGTCAACAGGCACATACAGTCTGCAAAGCAGATGACCATACACAAGATCAGTCCTTCCAGTTTAGGATAAGTAGCTCTTCTGTCTAATTCTTAGAAACAAATGCAGAAACCCAAGCAAAATGAGTAGACAAATGAAAAGAACAAATGAAAGAACAAACAAGCCTCATAAAAATAACGAAGTGAAATGTACATAAGCAATATGCTTGATAAATAGTTCAAAATAATGGTCATAAAGATGCTCAGTGGACTAAAGAGAGGAGTAGAAGAGCTCAGAACTTCAACAAAGAGACAGGAAATATATAGAAAAATCAATCAGTTGAAGAACACTAACTGAAATTAAAAATACACTATAAGGAATCAATAGTAGATTAGAGGATACAGAAGAATGGATCAGTGATCTGGAAGACAGGGTAACGGAAGGCATCTGAGCTGAACAGCAATAAGGAAACAAAAAATTAAGAATGAGGATAGGCT